>VYZV01003885.1:19051-30149 GCA_013401275.1 Pandion haliaetus | reverse complement strand
ATTTTCTCCTCATCCCAACGTGGCCAGGCGAGGGTGGGGGGGGGTGACCGAGCGGCTTCGTGGTGCTTTGTTACCGGCTGGGCTGAAACCGAAACCACGACAGTCCTTCAAACTCCTCCTGTCCTGACCATCCTGTTTAGAGGATGTGGAAGCTCTGTGGAGCACATAAAGGTTATTGACTGCTGTGTGCCTGCAGAAGTTCTTGTTGTCCAGTAGTCCTTAACAAGGCAGGAACAGGTAAGGTGGGGTTCATGAGCTCTACCCATCACATACTGTTGGAAGCTAGTTCCCAAATGAAATAAGTTAATAAAGTTGCAATCTAATTAAGCTTCATCCCTTCCATCCCTCATATCTTCTTTTATGTTTGGGCAATGCAGTGCAACTAATAGTGTAATTTTCAGCATATGCGAGGAAAACTTTCTCTGTTTGTTTATTTGCAGTAGAGTCACACTATTTGCTAATTATTTGCTAATCATTAGATAGCATGTCTTGAAAAGTGCCTATGAAGTTGTAACAAATCACAAAAATGAGTTATATGCTTTCCTCTCCAAATGGTTAGTATCTTTTCAAGAGGTAGTGATTTTATTTTTTTTTTAACTAATCCCTAAGGAGAAATAAAAGTATATAATGATTTTTCAAGGCTATCTATCGCTCCCAGTGCTCAAGGATGTTTTATGCAAAAAACACTATAGTTTGTCAGATTACAAATTTGTTCATATGTTATCATTGTAATGTGAGATGGTGGCACTGAAGTGCAGCAGGCAGACAGAAGAAAGGCTTCTGAGTATACTCCCTGGCTTCTTTTTCATGTCATATGGGCTTGCATACTTTGTCTAAAGAAAGATCTTGTGTACAGTGTTTTCAGACATAAACAATGCACTTTTAAAAACTTGGATACAACAAAATTGATATCTTGAACTGATAAAAACCTGTGTTTAGAGATAAAAAAGAAACAAAAAATAAGATACAGAAAGTTAAAAAAATAAATAAAAAAAATGTATAAACTTTTGTTTCATTTCTAAGTAGTCTTAAATAATGCAAATGGATTATTTTCAAACTGATTGAGTTGTTAATCTGATAGATAACCTAGGTATTTATTCTTGTGGCCACTGAGTTTAGATTTCAGCAGGGCGGATTTCATGTCGAGATCTGCAGAGCTCTCTTTCCCTGGTAAATGAATATTTTGAGCCTTTGAAATCAGTGGTTGAATTCCCATATAGGAGATGGGATTTCATGTTGATTGTCTGCTTAAAATATAATTTTCCTGAACTTTATTTTTCAACTTTTCCACTTTGTACTCTCACCTGTGAATGTAAAAGGTTCTTTGGATTTGGACATAGATGATTAATGTGGGCAATTCCAGCAGAATAAAAATTTCATAATGTATTGATTTGCTCTGTATTCCCTCTGAAGGAAAAATGTCCCTGTAGGAAATAACAGACAGTACATGGTTCTCAATGTGAAGCATAATTCACTAGTAAACACAGGAAAAAAGTCTCAGAATAAGCACTTTCCAATATGGAGACAGATGGCCACATCACTTGGCAAGCATTCAGCTTTTTTCCCTGACATGTTTAAATAATCTTTATCAAACAATAGACAGGGATAAAAATCAAGGTAGCCTTAAATTTATCTAAAACAGACTGGCAGGCTGCTGTAGAAGTGTCCTATAAATAACAATAAACAGCTGTTGAATGAAAGTCAATAAGGTGGAAAGAGAGTTTTTCTATTGGACTGTAGAAATACATATATCTATATTTCTTTTTCTTGTAATGAAATGTTCTGTCCTCTTTCCCAGCCCAGAACTCAACATACTGTTTATATACCTGGCACAGTGTACAATCATTAGAGGCAAAAACCAGATGGCCATATTTTTCCTTGTCTTGTTTATTTAGGTGACGGATAGATGAGTCCTAACTTTACCTATCAATCTAATTGTAGTTATTTATGTTCTACTGTGATTTTTTTTGCATGCAAATACTCATGCATGTACACACACACACAAGAATAGAAGTAAACTGACTCTTTCTCTTTCTTCTTTAGGCTTAGAAAGAATTGCAAGAGATTCAGCCTATGAGCAAGAAGGAAAAGTTCAGTTTGTAATTGATGCGGTATATTCCATGGCCTATGCACTACACAACATGCATAAAGATCTCTGTCCTGGATATATTGGTCTATGCCCAAGGATGAGCACAACTGATGGTAAAGAACTTCTTAGCTATATCCGGGCAGTAAACTTTAATGGTAAGTTACGTGGACTCTTTTCCCCCCGCCTTTTCTTCTTTGAACGTTTCAGAAGTGACAAGATTTGTTTTCTTCTTTATGTAGGATACTTTAAGGCACAGTGGAAAACAGGATTAGAAGCAGTTCTCATTTAATCAGAACTGTGAGTTTTCCACCTGCTTTGAAACCCCAAGTGTATTTCTTGTCTTAACATTAAGCTGCTACCAAAAGAGGCAGGTGTTAAAAATAAGAATCTGTCGATCAAAATATTCTGGTGAAAAGGTGCTATTATAGAAACAAGTTGAGGACTCATGCAGTCCTATTGACAGATTAAAATCCTTTGACAGAGGTTGCTTGTGTGTTTGCAAGAGAATGAATTGAAAAACAATACCCTTTTGAAAATTGCCTTCTTCTGAAATTACTGTTAACAATTTCCTTACAAAAGTGAATAGTGAGGAGTTTGCTTTCAATTTGCATATTTAAATCTCAATTAAAACACTCACTAGCAGTTCTTGCTTCTTTTCCATTTCATTGTTTCTGACTCAGTGATTTAGCGAGCTTTAACACAACTGCAATATATATATTTTTAAACAACACTACATAATATTCTGTGCAGCTGGGATCTGCCTGCTGGGGAAATGTAGTTACAGATGCTTATGCTGTTAACAGCAGAGGCCAATAAAGAACAGGATTAATTTATGTATGTAGAATTGAAAAGGGTAGAACATACTTGATGGTGAAATAAAGTTGCTGAAAACCTACATTATTTCATTGAAGTCATAATTAATGTAGACTATATTTATCATTATTTTACAAAGAAAAGGAACAATATTCTTTGCTGTGTTTTGGTTGGGTTTTTTTCTCCACTTGGTAATTCACACACTAGACATGCCTTCTAACTATGCAGTGAGAAGCACTGTCTATCACAATTTATTCCAATGACCTCAGCTGCCAGCCTTTTTGAAAAAAAATACAAGGTCATTTTGAATTTAGCTTCTGCGTGGAAGCTTTTTTTGCTTTAGGTAATATACCAGACCATTTGGTTGATATGAATGTTGGCTGTAGTTCACAGTTTTTTCTTCCTATGTAATTTTCATGAAAAGGGAATCCCTGTCTCCAGGAATATAAAGATAGAAGGAGTTTAAATACTTTAGTGATTTTAAAGACCTCCTGGAGCAAAATATGTTGCTAGCAAATGGGCAATACTGTTATGATGAGAAAGGTAGGCAGCATATTGTAAGGTTTGCAGTGATAATTATCTACATTTCTAGTAGATACTCTTCTGGGTCTGTGTTTTTAAAGCACAAAGAATGTGATGTATTTTCATTTGGTGAGCATGGAAGTTTAGCATAGAAAGGTAAGCTGTACATTTTATATGAAATCTTTCTCTCCCTAGATTGTTGTATTTCATCAATACCCGTTGTGATTTCTCTGGATGACTCTTAAGTATTGCAGCAACAGGAGATGAAAGAGTGGGATAAAGTATTCTGGACACTAATGAAAAAGTATCTGGTTTTGAACTAGTAATTTACTGAAAGAGGACAAAAGAAAAAAGAAACATTTCTGTGAGGTTAACTTTCTGTCCCATGGCATATGTTAACTGTTCCCTGTACTGTGCTAGTCCACATTATGTACTGGTGTACCAATTGGGGTGTGTTATATGCCCAAATATTTCCTTTTTTTTTGTCTTGCGTTGGGAGGCATAAGCAGAGGACGGTCTTTTAAGCCTTTGCCTTTTCCTGTTACTCTCAAATTCCTGTTCCTCAGAACAGCACTGCCGCTATGTCCGACTTGGTTTACAGAGGTGAATATTTACATAGATTGCCAGACGTCCTGTGCTGGGAGGTGACAGTAGTGTTGTGTGTTGATTTTGACATGCATCCTAGTTTCACTCATTAATAATATAGTATATTAAAAGTGAGCTGATACATGAACAGAAAACCTGGGCTTTCACAGCCATTCAAGGTAGCATTTTTGTATCCTAACAATCACAGGATCAGAGCATTGCTGAAGTTGGCAGGGACCTCCGGAGATCACCTACTGCAATCCCCCGCTCAGATCAGGATCAGCCAAATCAGGGTATGTAGGACCATGTCCAGCCAGGTTTTAAATATATACAAGAATGGAAAACCCTCCAAATTTCTCTCTGAGCAATGAGTTCCAATATTTGAGCATCTTCACAGTAAAGAAGTTTTTTCTTATGCTTAAACAACTTTTCCTGTGTTTTAGAATTAAGCACCTGCTCTTCAAGATGATAATAATTTCTAGTATCAAGAAGTAACTGGCATTTTTTGAGACAGGCAGTTTTTCCTTATATTCAATATCAGTTTCCCCACATGATTCTACCCTTATGCATATTAAACCAAATTCCTACCTCTCTTAATTCAGTATAACCCTCCTAACCAAGGCAGTAATGAGTGGTGCAAGTCCATTTAATATGCTGTCACATTCAACTTAGTGGGTTTCACCTCACAAAGTGTGACCTGCATTATGAAGGACATCTGTCTGCCTTATGGAGGGTATTTGCAAGGGTAAGAAAACATAAATATTTCTATTCATTGGAGTAACTGGTTTGCTTTTGATTGCAAGTAATCACTTTGAAATGTGTTTATTTTTGTTTATTTAGTTTTATTTACAAATTATGAAGATTTGTTCCCCTGGAGGATTCATCTGTGTAATATTCCATGACACTTTCATGACTGAAGGGTGATCATAACCACCAGCACACAGTGTACTGATGTAATCGATACGACATTTGTTTCTGCTTAGATATTCTTTTACCAGTTGTGTGCTGAATGCAGAAAATCTCACCGTTCAGCATGATTTTAAAGGGGATAGAACTTCTTCATTTGTAATAGGAATGAAGAAATTTATTTGTACATGAGATTGGAGTTACTGCTGAGTATAGTCTCCTGTTTTACTATTGCCTGTGTTTTTCTTAGGACAGCTGGCGAAGTATGGTGTCTAAAACCAATTGCTTTTCATTTATAATGGGCAGGTTAATAATTAATTTAATTTCATAGGGAAAGAAACTTCTAACGTAACTGGTACAGCCTATTGCTGTGTACATCAGAAGAGTTTTTAAACAACAGGAAAATATATAGACAGTGTGCTGAGATGTGTGTGGCATATTTAGTTCCCTGCGTTCTTGATGGTCACTGCTAGTAGACCACAACCAGCCCTTTCTGGTTATTTGATCAAAGAATACTTAGGTATTTCAGAAGTTTCCTGCTCCTAATTTGTTTTTCCCAGGCAAAAAGTGAACGTTGTCACTTTATGGTGTTCTCATTTTATTAAAGGTGTCATATTTGAAAGATTTTCCCTACCAGCTTTTGTATCCAAACAGAATGAGATATTCATGTGAAAGTGGTGTTTCATATTTAAAGTTATGTAAAGCAAATAGTTCTTCTGTTAATTAGGTTTACAAATGGTGATGAGTGCAATAGTAGAATTGTGGCATGATATGTTCTCCCATCACATTGCTCTAGTATTCTCACTCTATTTAACTTCATTATTCTGTCTACAAAATAAGCAGATGTTTGCTAAGGGTTTTTTACCCTGGCATGTGCTGAGTGTTCTATGAGAAGTGGTCTGCTGAATTCAACATAAGTGCTTATCATTTAACAGAAACAGGACTTGAATGAACCTGCATTTGTGGTGGATGGAGGTGTTTCGAAGGTGGTTTTGTTTTGTTTTCCTTCCCGACAAAGCAAAAAAAGATGACAACATGGATACAGTGCTATTTCTTGGGTGGGAATAAACCAGAAAGTGGTAAGACTGATCAATGCCTCCCTCTCCAGTTGTCCCACTACAAAAGTGAAAATCAAAATTTATCCTTAAATTCCAAAGATAAAGATCGTTGCTTATATTGTACATAAAATTTCATATAGAAGAAAGTTCGCTCTTTCTGTATATATAGATTTGTAGCTAGTATAAGGTAGCTGTTTTTTGCCTACCTTTACTGATATATTTGTATTTATATTGACATTAACACACTGTAGTAGATCCCACACCCTCCTGTTGAAGAAGAGACTCAAAATAAAATCTGAGTCTGACTGTGCAACCTTTTCTCTGGTCTTCTCTGGGACAAAGTACAGCAACTATGTTGCTTGCTGGGATTTTGTGACAAGTCTACAATAACAGGGGACCAGGTTGCCTGGAAAGTTTGTGGAGTCTCCATCCTTGGAGATATTCAAAACCCAGCTGGACACGGGCAATCTGCTTTAGCTGGGCCTGCTCTAAGCAGAGTAGTTGGACTAGGTGATCTCCAGAGGTCCCTTCCCACCTCAGCCATGCTGTGATTCTATAGTCCTAGCTGGACTTGAAAGAAAGAAAAATATGTCACTTACCCTTGCTTTACAATATTAAATGAACATATGTTACCTTTACTCTATTCTTCTGGAACTAATTTCATAGTCTGAGTGGACTAGTAAGCCTTGATATTATTTGGTTTTTAGATATGTTAATTAAATGCCTTTGAGAAAAGATTCATTTTGGCTACACACACAAAAATACACATGCATGCAGCATCAGCCCTATTTAAAAAGGAAACATACAAAATTTCATCCTGAAAGGGCAGAATGATACCAGAGAATGAGAACATAAGAACAGAAACTAGCAGGCAAACTCAAAATAATGTGTTGACACTTGTAAACTAAAAATTAATGATCACTCTACATTGTAATATTTTTTTTCTGTGAAAGTAGTATCTATAGAGGACAGTATTTTAAAAAATGAAGAATGAGGTTTCTCATGGAGAATTTTGAAGCCTCCAGAGTATCATTATTGTGGAATCAGCCATTTACAAAATTCGTCTTCTCCTGCTATCTTTTGAAGTTGCTAAGACATCAATCTACGCAAAACTCTCGTGGCTTGATATTCAGCTAAGACTTTTTTAAATGTTTTCTTGAAGAAAGCTGACACTTCTCTGTTCTTTCACTGAGTACAAAATCTGCATTCTCAAGTCATTATTTATCATTAAAACAGAAGCTTTAAAATGATGCCTTTTGAGGCTGATAAGTTTTGACGTATTTTAAGGCATTAAGCACAATAGAACTAAACATCCCACTTAAAATCTACTGGAGCTATGCTCCTAACTCAGATTTTTAAAAATCGAACTCTCAAGTCTACAACTACCAATAGAGAAAACCCCCTTTTTGAAATAGTTGAATTTGGGCACATCTGTGATTTTTAAAGTTTTGAGTTCTTATTGTCAGTTCATAATTTAGGGGTTCGTACTGTCAGAAACACTTAGCATCATACGATGCCACTGGTATTCTGATAGGGTTAAAAACATATTTAAGTATAATGGAGATAACAGCAGATGAGTAGATCAGAGAGGGACAAACACGATTAACGATGGGTTGGGAAGGGCTGAACTCTGCTGATCTTGCTAGGATTCACTGTGGTAACAACTCTAGTTTCACTAGTCTGTACTGAAGAAATAAAGATACTGCTTTCAGCTGCCGAAGTGGAAGTGGAAGGGGGAATGTCTGCTGCAGTTTTATTAAAATCTGTGATGTTTGTTCTGTTATAAGTTAATCACATGACATAATTCAATATATATTTTTTTTTTAATCTTGGTGCTACAGAGGAATGTTTGAAAACATGGCTAAGCTTAAACTAATATAGACCTGAACTCATAAAATCCCAGAATTCAAATAGTTCATTCTTTTCATGTACTTTTTTCACGGTTTCAGAAGTGTGTAATTTGGCTTGTGAATGCACTGAGGCTATGACAGGCCACTTGTAATAAAGAATCCTGATGTCTAGTTTCCCGTACCTTGATCTTAAATTAAGAAAGGAGTTACCTCTGTTAATTTATTATTGGGGATGAGCAGGGGATGATTTCAAGTAAGTTCTGCTTCAGCATGCTAATTATATTAATGGAATTAATCCAGGTGGCTATACAGGAAACCAAAATTGCACATTCTGAATCACTCTTGACGGGTTTAAGTAATGTATGGTTATAATGTAAGCAGGCGCAGCAGGCAAAGCTTGGAGCTGCTGTGGTTCTTAGGTACCTCATGAAACCATGTGATTAAAATCAGAGATTATGAAAATGCTGGGTGTGAAATTAGAAGGTAGAACCTAAAAGTAAGTGCAATTTATAGCTGTGCTCTTGTTTACGTACAGATCTTAAGTACTGATTAATTGAGCAATATATATGCTCCATATACAAAATTCATGACGTAGAACGTGACAGAGGTCAGTTCTCTGTTTTGAGGAACAAGGTCTAATTCATGAGGTATTTTTATAATTATTATGCAAAGGAAGGTGATAAAGGATTTACCCTCATTACCCATGAAAATTGATTTGCATCTCCTGATAGGTGAGGATATTCAGATATATTAAAGTACAGTTTTCTAATATGATCAAGTGAAAAAGTCGAGCAATAGTGAGGAGTAATACAAAGTAAACCTTGCCATTCCGAGTGAAAAGGTATCTGAGTGCAAAGAAACTGGATCCATATTGCATGTATTTTTTACCTTTTAGTCAGTGTAAGAAACATCACAGCTGCAGTTCTGCAGTGTTATTAAGCCCTTCAGATATCCTTATTACCTTTATTAACAGGAAGAAGGCATGCCACATGTTTTGAGGAAAAGAATACCTTGACAAGCTTCCTAACTTAAATGTTTAAATTTACAATCTCTGCCTAAGTCTATCAAATCAAGTAAGAATCAAGTAAGAATGTTTGTACAAGTTATTAATTTTTCCATATGTTGATTAATGACCCTTTTGGTAAGACAACAGTTCTGTAAGCCAGCAGGACAGTCATGAGGGGAAATGAATTGCTTTTTAGTACCTCTGTAACAGAATAATATGAGCCTTTTTCATTTTCCTACAACAACTTTTACTTACAAAATGAAATAGACACATTAGAGAGAATATCAAGGGAAAAAAACCAACAAGGATTTTATTAAAGGTATTTGGTAGTATAAATAAGCCACATTTATAGTTCATTCACGTAAAAAGGGATCTAACTGGTAATGGCTGATAAGTGACAAACTCAAAAAATAGAGCAGTTCTTCAGGGACGTCATTGTCAGTGAAGTTATCTTGACAAATCTTACACTTTCATATAAAGAGGAAAGAAACCGTTTCTCTATGTTAAAGGGAATGACAGTGAAATCAGGTAGACTTAATACTGTAGGGCAGGAATTATGGTAAGGAGAAAATAAATTTATAATTAGCAGACATTGCTGACATCATCAGACAGCACTATCTAGTTTACTAAACAAGTCATCCCAGGACAATGGGGTGGGATTCAGTTCATTCCTCACAGGCAAATAGGTTTCCCTCAGTTTCAGTAGCTGGTGAAGTCTACAGTGAGTGTCTAGTTTGCCATATAGCTGATGGGAAGGGCTGATACCTCTAAAGGCTACCAGGGAGCTAGCCTGTCCATTAGCGTTTAGGCACCATAGCAACTCATCTACTTCTATATGTTTTTCTGCAAGCAGCTATGAGTCAGAGAGAGTTTCTCAAAGGCTGGTTAAAGCATTTCTAATAGTATGAAATATTAAATACGTGGAAGATAGTTTATCATAGAAGCCTCTTTAATTTAATCTAGCAGAGGAAGCATTTGCTCTTGTCCTGAGGATTAAGGTATCCAATCATTCTGGCCACACAGCAGGTTATGTTTTATGATGAACAGATTGGACCCAAAATGTTGCTCCCCATAGTCTTAGCCAAATCTCTCCCTTGTAAGCCTGAAATAAAATGGATTTGATGCACAAATTCCTGAGGCGTTCCATTTTAAATAGAGAGACTGTTTCTCTCAATTCTCCTGTTATCTCTATCATCAAAATTGAACATTTGATAATTAAAGGTAAAATAATTTCCAGTAAAGATTTTATTTGCAATTCTGTGGATTCTGGGCATAGCACAATTTCAAAGAGATGATGCATTAGTGAGGCTTCTATATTAACATTTTTCAATTTGTGCCAATTTCTTTAGGTTATTAACTTTTATAATTACATTAGCATTTAATAAAAAAATAATTTGGAATATAGGAAATACAGAATACTCTTTATTATTAGTTACACTTGGAAGCCTAAACTCTTTTAAGCCAAGTCATAGGAGCCTACACAGCCAGATGGATTTGAAAATGGTGCTTCTCTATATTACTTACAGCTCTATTAACAAATTATCAGCTTGACTGGTACTCTACTTGAATACAGTTTTATTTGCTGATAGTTGAGCTATTTATGTAAGATTATTAGAGGATATTCAGCTACTTTTCAGCGTATGAAAATTTCAATGTGTTTTTAACTACTGTATCAAAATTTACACACTGATCATAGCTTCCTCCTTAGACCCACCAATTACAATGGGTGAGGTTTATTATCCAGTATGATTAACTGATGCTGACTTACCTAAATTTTGGAAGTCCAGCTGGAGGGTAAAAGGGTGTGGTACAACCATTCTATGTTAAGTCAAGAGGAAGGGGTTTATACCTCTGAAGAGTTCCAGAGGGGAATTAGAAATATTTAGTATAGCAGTGTGTTATGGGTTTGTGTGGCGCGGTTTTCCTTGGTGGCAGGGGAGGGGGGGCTGCAGAGGCAGCCCCTTTAAGAAGTTGCTGGAAGAATTCGCTGCCCCAAAATGTCGGACCCGCATGCCAAAATGTCGGACCCACCTCTAGGCGGGGAGTGACGGTGGTAACGCCCCTGGGAAACATATTTAAGAAGGGGAACTGGTAGTGTGGGGGTTGGAAACCTGAGAGGAACATCGCTGCCGACACTGGAATCATGGAAGTGGAGGGGGAGGAGGAGGAGGAGGAGGCGGCGCCTGAGGAGGCTCATGGCCCTGCAGCCCAGGGGGGGTGAATGGTGGAGCGGAGGCTCCCGAAGATGGCCGTAACCCCATGGTAAAAA
>VYZV01003885.1:6981-18995 GCA_013401275.1 Pandion haliaetus | reverse complement strand
GGCGAGCTGACTCAACCCCCATCCCCGATTCCCCTGCGCCGCCGGGGGGAGGAGGTAGAAAGCATCGGTAGTGAACTGAGCCGGGAAGGCGGGAGGGGTGGGGGGAGGTTGTTCTGATGTTTGGTTTCCCTTCCTAATACCCTTGTGTTTTGTTTCTGTTTTGATTTGTAGTCAATTAAATTGATTTTGTTTCTTCCCCAAGTTGAGCCTGTCTTTTGCCCATGACCATAAGTGGGGAGTGATCCCTCCCAGTCCTTGTCTCGACCCACAAGCCTGCCTTTGTATTTTCTCCTCATCCCAACGTAGCCAGGCGAGGGGGTGGGGGGTGAGCGAGCGGCTTCGTGGTGCTTTGTTACCGACTGAGCTGACCTGAAACCACGACACAGTGCTAACTCTGCTTTGGGATGAAGATGGTAGAGACACTGGAGTGTGGTCCTTCCCCCAAACTTTTCAGAATGCAAGACTTCCTAGAAGTCCTATCCAAATGGACTCTCAATATCCTATCTTAGTAGCACTGAGTGGCTATTCATTTATATGAAGTTGTAGTTTTTATTGTAATTTTATTCTAGTGAAAGCAGAATCAAAGCAGCTATAAAAGTATGACTCCGTATTTCTACCCAGCCAGCACTGAAGCAAGAAATCTTATTGCAGTACAGGATAAATTTTATGCATTTGTTGGAGTTTTTTTTATTGTGCATCATACACAAAGACCTATCATCAACATCTGAATTATTTTGCATTTTCATTCAGATAAAAAATTTTCTGTTTTATAGAAGATTAATTACAAGTTACCTTTCAGGATTAAAGCCATATATCTGTATTCTCTCCAAAGGGTTAGAGAAGGTAGAATGATTTTTAAACATTATTTTTTGCTAATAAACAATTATTGTCCAATAAGAAAACAAAACAAGCCAAACCAAAGCCAACCAACTTTGGTTAGAGAAAGAAACTATCAACTTATTACCATAGTTTTAATATAAAGGAGAAAATTCAGGTTTAGGCAAAAAAAAGATTTTTCATGTAATAATGATGGTTGATTATTCCATCAATCACTTTTATTTTTTATTTCAATGAGCAATAAAAAGTTAGATGTTATGCTACCATGAAATGAATAGCTTTCAAGTTTCTTTTGTAATTAGAATTTACCAATATAACCAGCAATAAAGAAGTAGAAACTCTGATCTATTGAAGTGTTTAATTAATTAAGGAAAAAATGTTCTTAGAAGATGATTGTAATAAATTTTTCTTCTTTAATCTGTGATCTTGTCCTAAAAGTACAATAACATACAAATATCACAGCAGATAGAAATTAATACTGGTTATTACTGTCCAGAAATTTCCAGTGCCTGGGAACATTAAAAACCCTTGAGCCAACCTGAATGCTCCGAGATTATGAGTACTTAACTTCTTTGTAAAATTAGCTCACCCTTTTTATTTCACATTCTGAAATGGAACAATGTCATTCAGATTGCTGAAATATTTCTTGAAAAGTAGGTAATAAATGTTACCTGTTCACTATTTAATTGAAAAAGGAAAATCCATCAGCTAACCAGGAAAATGCAGAAATATTATGCTTATCAACAGTAGGTTTATAAAGTTCCAACTGTGCTATAGTCAATAGAAAATTTACTGTTTATTTTAGTGAGTCTGGAATACTGGTCTTCATCAATCATAGTGGAAACCCACTGTAAAAAAATAGTCACCTTAAGAGTTTTAAAGAATTGCTAAAAAAGTAAGTTAAAGCAAAATCCAGGTGAGTTGACAAGCAACAGATAGAAAAAACCCTTTGCAATTGCAATTACTTATTTTTATTATGAGTATCATCTAGTCACTTTGATGTGGCTTTGAGTTTAGGTGTTGTGCTTGCTCTGTATGGGAAGACAGTTCCTAAGAGCTTGGGAAGCGTCGCAGTAACACAGCAGTTACTTGACCCGTCTGGGGAATTCAGAACATCCTGAGTTTACAGATGTGCTCTCTGTCACATGTGTTTATCTGCAGGAGTAGAAGAACAGCACAGTAAGAGACAGTCCTTGACATTCACTAAATGAATATTCCCCTGGGAGCTGTATGTTTTTCAGTGGAAACATGAGGGAATTTCTGTTTGTTTGTGGCAGACGAAGGTGGCAGTTTGTCCAGACTTGGTGGAAAGGAAGCAGCTATATGTCACCCATGCACTGTATCCTGCTGGCTCCTCAGAATTTCTTTTCTTTCAAGGTTTGCCATACGTATACTCATCAAACTCTTTAAAATAACAAGAAATTCACAATTCTGTATGCTGCATCTTACAGAGACCTCAATAGTACATTGCTTTCCTTTGACTGTAAGGCTAAGCAAGCGGATGTAATCATGGAAGACACGTTATTATTGCTCACTCTGAGCTCCAGCTGGATCAATATTTGATTTTCCTGTTTGGCCCTGCAGCCACTCTAGTACTACCCTGGCTCTGCTTCAATACAGCTTGATCCTGAGTTGAGAGACAAAAATATATTGGCACTGTTCCCATGCCATGCATAATCGCATTTTGTAAATATATCCCTAGGTAGCATTAAGTCACAACTCATAATATGGCCAGTTATGGTAGCTGTGTCCCACTTTTAGGAAGTAATTATTATGCATTTTAAAGGAAAGTAAAAACAATGTATGGAACCTCAAGTCATCATCTGTGTGCAGGATATTGCACAGCTACAGGTCAGTCAGACTCCTCAGAACACGCCAGACTTTGCAAACTTGAAAGGCTTATTCAGTGCAGTCTCTGCTGTGGTTCTTCCAAGTCCCTACCCAGAGATATGAAGAGAAAGCCTTGGCATATTAGTGTCCACTGCTTCTCATGTTGGAGAAAAACAACTCAAGGTGCTTGGAAATAACCCTCATATTGACATACAGCCACTGTGGGAAGGTTTCTGCTAAGCCAGCTGGCATTTAAAGGCTCCAGCTCTTGATACTTACAAGTTGTCGTATTGATCCTCCCTTATTCATGGACTAACGGCAGCTCAAACACTGATAATTTTTTCTCTGTTTTGCACTTTCACCATTTCTTAACAGCAAGGGATATTGTTCATGTACAAAGTGCTTAGGCAGGATTTCTCGCTTACCTGAGCATAAAACGCACATGGTTTTCTTCTTATTGTAGTAAGCGAGTTGTCCTGAACCTTGTATGGTGAATCAGAAAATTCTGAGGAATGTGTAAAACAAAAAGAAAGTAATGTTCAAGCAGATGTTCCCAAACGTAAGAAAGCTGTTAATTTTTAGTTCCAGTTACAGCTGAACGTTAAGGTTGTTCCTTATTTGAGCCAATTTGCCCTAGACCTAATTTGACCTTTTGAAGGTTTCTTATGTTTATGTTGTTTGCTTGACATCTGCTGACTCTGGGTTACTGTATTATTAACACAAAAATTACCTACAAATGTTATTGTATTTATTTGTTTGCTTGTGGCTCTGTTTAGGTAGTCCTGGGACAATACTCTAGCTTTTCAAGGCATTTTTAGACAATGTAGATATTTTTTAGCCAGTAAGTTTCATAAGTCCAGAAGTGCTGGGCTCTGATTTTTCAGGTCTGCTAAAGTTCATTGTGACAAGGTGTGAAGGATCAAAGACATATGCATTTGCCAGCTATCCTGTAGCAGGCAATACCCATCTGCAATATGCACCTGCAGTCTCTGTTATTATTATTTAGGGATTCAAGTTCTTAATCCTTATACCAATTTGCACAACAAAAGTGAAGGCATATGTGTGAATGACTGTGTTTTAACTACAGTGTTTTAATGAATTATTGCATGGTATGTAGCAGACAACTGACTGTTACCTCAGTCCGCCAATTTTTTGAAATAAAAGACATGAACCATTCTCTTTAAATAAGGACTCTGAATCTATGTTCAAGGGTGATTTAAGCTAACTTACTTTGGTTTGAATAGCAAGACCTTGCCACTCCTGTGGCAATGAGAGGTTGTAACTGCTGAAAAGGAGTAAGGTGAAGAAGGGAAGAGAAAGAAGGTAGAAAATGGCAGCTGAGAAATTCACCTCCTATTTGAGCCCTCCAAATACACGAGGAGATTTTTGTGTGTTCTGTATTCATGTATAATCAGATTAAAGATTTCCTAGGAAAATAAGCTGATAATAGACATTGCCTATATTTGCCAAACAGTGAATAACAACAGTGCTGCTTGAGAAGTACAGACTGTATTTTTCATGCGTGGAGAAGAGATGGCAATTTGTTTTTACAGAAGTGGTCCACTAATGCCTATAAATGCATACCGTGTGAGTTCCATGGCCAGGGTCTAATACGTACCCGTGTGCATACCATGTCATGTGAGCAGATGTCTACAAGTCTGTGCAGCCAAGAGGTTATTATGCACTCCTCATAAAGTATATTGAAGTCAGGCTTTCCAGCACCAAACACTTAAAAAAGCATTTTCCTAATGTATGGGGTTTTTTTCAGTAGTTCATGGAATAGTATAGTATATTCTTATTCTGAAGTCATTAAATGCTAAAAAAGACCCAGAAAACCAAAGACTTTATAAAATAGTTCCATTCTTACACTGGATTGAAATAATATTACAAAGCATAAATGGCCTTTAAAGAGAAATCTGTTTATCCAGTTTATCCTGTGTCACCTGAAAAAACCCCCAAACCAAACAGGCTTTGATTTGAAGGATTAATTTTTCTTCTGTCTTACTGTCTAATTGTTTGATTTTGGCCTGAATTAAACTAAAATTAATTTAATGAAGAATCAGAATCTCTCCAGGCCCTCTAGCTGTACTGGTGAGTGGTGTTCCTATCAGTTCAATCACTAATGAAAAACAGCAATTAATTGACATTCCTGACAAGGATGCCAATTTCATTAAGCAATTGCAAGAAACTCTTTTTGTGGCTCTGGTCCTTGAGTGAAAACCTCTGGGAAATTGGTCCAAGGAATGGAGTCTCTTAGCTTCCAATATTGCTAACCTTCAGGGCAAGCCCATCTGAAATTTGGGCAAGGCTCCCTTGTGCTGAGCTACTGCTGTGTCAGCAGAGCTGAGTTGTTTCCCTCAGCAGCCAGGATCCCCGTGACTTTGTAGCTGCTTTTCTCTTGAATTCTGTCCATAGAGGACAACTCAGATCAGAGATACAGGCAAAAAAGAGGGGTGCCTCACCCTCTTGGGTCTGAGCTGCAAGGGGTGTGAAGAAGCAGCTGTGAGACTTACTGGTTGGACTAAGGAACTTCTGAAAATGGGAGTGTAAATCCTGGTCTGTCAGAAACTTAGAGGTGCAAATCAGCGACACTTGGACAGTTCCTAGATAAGTAAATTCAACTCAGGTGTTGGTCACCAAAACAGGTAGTTGCAATCTTGTCCTTCCTATCAGTTTTAATCCTATAAAAAGGTCTTGTTTCATATGGGTGATTTTCAGATTGTGAAGTCCTTGGACTCTGATAGCATAGACCTTGTAAATATAGGTATACTGTGGTTAAATGGGAGGTGGTCAGGAAAGGAAATAATTCTCATGGGGTTCAGTGTCTTCAAAGACTGCATATAGATCTTTTATTGAGGCTCATATATGAAAAATAATATAGGTCTATTGCTATAAACTTTTATCTTTATTTTCTTGGTTTGGTATGTGCATCTGTTACTCCTAACATGTTGTAAAGATTACTATAAGTATTCTTAGTTTTTCTCCCTTGCTACTGCTACAATTGCTTCTTTGTCCTCCCTCAGAGGTCCCTCTGCCAGAATCAATAACATCCAGATCAATGGAAGAATATTTCTGAAAATGTAAATCTTTCATCTTCGTGGTCCTGACTTGCTAATGATTTCTAATGGAGTATTTAACAGGAATGAGCACAAACCTTGATATGAATTGCCAGACAGATATGTAACAAGAGGGGTTCTGAGTAGGGAAATGTAGAAGCATAATGAAATCTGGCAATAATAGAAAACTGTGGACAAAGCACTGAGGGTGAGAACAAATGAACATGACTCCCATAGAACAGGGTCACAAGCTGGTGCCTGAACCATATGATTTGTTGCCAGGAAATGGAAAGTAGTAAGGTTAGGCACAGAAACACAGAAGGGCTCATAGCTTCACCAGATTGACATGCTACAAATATTGAACAGTAGATAGATTACAGATGAGGGCTATTTATAATGGTATTGCTTTTTTTTTTTTCTTTTTTTCCCAATGAGAAATAACAGCAAACAATATAGACACATGACGATGTAGGTGATAAAAGATGCAGTTTTTCCTAGCATTGTAAAAGGTAATAGCGAAGCTACTATGATCTATTCTGTTCACCGTATTTTGTGTGTCATGCAACTAGATAAAGTGGAAGAGGGGACAAGTATCAAAAATGGAGTGATACAGGGACGCAGAGACTTTAGCTATTCATAAAGCCATACAGTATAGGAATGGAATTCAATTTATTTCACATTAGATCACATCACAGTGTAGACGTCTACACATGAACTAGTTGATTACACTACTTTTATAGTGAATGGAGAGAAAGTCACTTACTCGGGCATGGGTCACTTCATCATTTACTTGTATAAAATAAGGCAGATGAATTGTGCTGTAGAGATGCCTGCTGACAGCAGAGCAAATCTATAAAACTACATCAGGTTTAGATGTCTATTTCCAAAG
The DNA here is from genome assembly GCA_013401275.1 of Pandion haliaetus. Classification (NCBI taxonomy): domain Eukaryota; kingdom Metazoa; phylum Chordata; class Aves; order Accipitriformes; family Pandionidae; genus Pandion; species Pandion haliaetus. Next base: position 12,383 of record VYZV01003885.1, on the reverse strand, counting down.
ACAGGTGAGATGACTCCAATACTACTCTGGTTTTGGGGGAAAAAATGAGCTTGAGGAGGGAAGATAGGAATAAAGTGATGAATTATTATTGTAAATTACCTGAAAGTTTTCTACCAAATGAAAGAAGAAATGGCAGAAACTTAGAGTAGGTGCAAAAAGCCATACGGTAACACTACTTTGCAGAGAGATGTTAATCTAATTACCAGTAACAATACCCATAACAATAACCATAAATTATTTAATAATATAGTTAGACTACTATTTTGTGTCTGCTTTAAAAGCAGTGAAAGGAGAAGTAATCCCTATGGCGTTCTCCCTCATATGCACAGAAATTGTACACATCCAAATGATAAAACCTCCTTACGGAAAAAACTATTAACATTGAAGAAGATAGTTAAAAAGCATCTTGTCAAACAAGATTTTAAATTACATCAATAGGAAAATATCTTTAAAACTGAAAATAATCTGCAGGTTGCAAAGCTGACAATGGGAAGGGAAGAAGGGAGGAACACCAATAAGGAAGAACCTCAGGAAAAATAAAAATAAAATCGGTCTTAAAGAGACTACTGAAACCAGTAAGAAAAATTGGTGGATAGAAACATGTAAATGCAGAATATAACATATTGTATGTCTGTAAAACAGTTAGACAAGTAATTCTGACTATAAGTGACAGGGGTTGACAAGGCTGGGGAACTGAACATTAAACAAAAAAAGAATGTGCATGGGAGCAAGCAACAGTACTTACAAGGTTATTTATTATTTGGAACTCAAGCAAACTGGAGAATTTACCTGGGAAAAAGAATTAGATGTGGTAGAAGAGTCTTCTATTTAATTCTGGAGAGTTTGGGGAGCCAGTGAGATAATGCTGTATTTCAGTTGTCATTTGTCAACACTCTGCTAAGAAAGGGAGGAATTTTGACAAATGTGGGTATAGAAATGAGATGAAGAAAAGAGTTATGTAATTCATTGTTCTGTAGAATTCACCCAATCCTTCATTATGGCATCTGTCTGTCCAGTGTAAAATGACCAAGCATTTCCAAGAAAGAGTGCAGTGTATTTTAAGAAATGTATGTAAAATCATTTGATAAGAGAGTGATAAAGAAATAAGAATGAAAATGTAGACAGAAAGCTGGAAACTACATTTAGAAGAGATGACTTTGAAAGTTTAATAACAGGTTGTCTTTCATGACTTCATATGATGGCCTGTTTTTGGATCTAAGAAGATCTATATCAAATCCTTGCAAGTTTTACTGCTCTGAGATTATAATAAAGAATGTGTACAAAATAAGATTGGGAAAAAGTCTGGATAATATAGAGAATCCCAGTGTAATTATATTAGAGATCAAAATATGAAATAAAAATAATTTTACAACATTATGAAGGTAGATAATACATCCTTAATGTGCCTGAAGAAAGAGACTAAAAAGAAAGACAGGAATGTAGTGTGAGATTTATCTGAACTGTTACACACTTTCTCTTCTCTTGTATCTGGAAACACATGTACTCTGTACTCTTAGCAAAGTTCCTGTTATTAGCCCACAAATGCATCAGAATATACATATCACCTTATTTTTTTATTGCCTCAGTCCCTAAGGTTACCCAGTTTCTGCCATGTGATGTTTGATCTCATTCCATATTCCTGGTGCATCCCATCTTCACAGTTTTGATACATTTCAATAGCACATTCTGTGCCCCCTAAGGGCATTTTTTTGCCATTTGGGCACATAGTCACTGGTGAAAACAGTAAAATTTTCCAAAACAGATTGTGAAGAACTGTACGGGGAACCCACCCATAACCAACACTTTCAGCACAACTCGTTTGATCTCCTTTTTGATCAGTTTCTATCCACTTTACAGTCCAGCTTCTCATCCCCATCTTCTCAATTTTAATCAGTCATCTCCCATGGAATAAAATTCTGAAATCCAGAGAGATTATATCTGTCATGCTTTACTTGTAAAGTAAAATAACTTATCTGTCAAAGAAAGACACCAGGATCATTGGCATGATCCATTTCTGAAAAATTTATGTAGCTTTTATTCTCATTTGCATTTCTGTCTGTATCATCTACAGAGATTTCTATATGGGTAGAATAAATATTGATCATGAAAATGCAGCGTGAAAGACTATATCATTAAAGTATAAAAAGAGGAATTAAGAATCTGTTTGAAGAAATAAGAGATTTACTTGTATGTACGTGATTCTGGCACAAACTTCATTCTAGCTTTTGTGTGTCCAGAGTTGCCCCTTGAGAGTATCATGGAATTGTTTTGGGAATCCAGTCAAACAATGTCAGGAAACCTGACCTCAGTGGATTTTTTTTTCAGAGGACAGCAGGCAGTAAACAAGGTTTTCTGAAGTACTAATTTCAGAGCTGGCTCTGCCTGTTGGCAGACTGGATTTAACTAGTGGTATCTGGAGACTTGTTAATGAATTTCAGATTAACACAAGTGCTAAACCTAATGCTGTAATTAAGAAAGGCCTGCCAATCACTGTCTCTTTTGCACTGGCACAATTTGTTCTGTAGATTTGTGTTGCAGCATTATCATCTAGTGAGGGCTGCAATTAATTGCTAAATGGATCCTAAAAGAGCAGTTCACAGGAATGAATAAAACTACTGTAACAGAAGAGTTTCACAGCCCATTCTATTGTGTGTATCTTAAGGTTATATAATTTTGTGTCCAGTTTTCTACACTGACTTGTCCTCTGTCATTCCTGGAAGCAGGTCTTCTAAAACGTAGTACTTCCAAAAAAAGTGTCTATTTTTAATTAAAATTATTCATAGTAATTTCTGGGAAAATTCAGTGCATTATCAAGAATTATCTGTAACAGACAAGATCTGCGGAAATGCAACAAAGGTTTTCACTTTCCCCATGTGATACACATTTTTTTTTATCGTTTCATTGGATCTGTTACATGTGTCATATTGTCTGCTGCTTCTTATGTTGCCTGAGCTGAAATTGCAAGTGACATTATAAACTTCATTTGGCTGTGGTAGTATCTACATTTTGTATGCTTTAAAAAGTAGAAGATTACCTATTAGTTTCTAATTATAATCTAGAGCTACATTTTTACAGAGAGTTGAAGAGATTTGTTTCTATTTACACATATCTTCAGCTATTTAGTTTATTATTCAATCTTCTAAAGAGAAAGCATTATACATTTTCATGCCAGAAAAAGCATAAGAATCATACATATCATGAGTGCCTTGACTACAGGTGTAATTTCTCAAATGCCTGCGCCTTTGTTAGCTCCTCCAACACAAAGCTATTGAGGACTGAGCTCCTGAAGCCTATCCTGTGCTGACAACAATTAATAGTGTGGGTGTTTCATGGGTCATCTTCCTTTCTCATTCAGGTTTGTGTAGTATGCATTCCATAGATTCACACAGACAATACATGCATAGAATTATAATATCCCTTTGCATGTAAAGATGAGGCTCATGAAACATATTATGTTGATTTTTCAGATATTCCTTATTTGGTATTTAACAGAGGGAAATGAGGCAGCAAAGATGGATCTCTGTGGCTTTTACACCTGTCCTGGCTTGGTGGTGCAGCCAGATGGCTGCAAATACTCATGTCATTGTCATTGATCATTTGCAACTTTCTGAAAGTCTGGGATCACTACACCTCAGAAACAGAATTACTGTTCACAAAATCAGAGAACAGTTGAGGCTGGCCCTCTGGAGATGTCTAGTCCCACCCCCTCTGCTCAGAGTAGACTGAACTACAGCAGCAGGTTGCTCATGTCTGCATCCAGTTGAATATTGAGTATCTCCAGGAATGGAGACTCCACAACTTCTCAGAGCAACCTCTTCCGCGTTTGGCTGCTTGCACACTAAAAAAGCTTTTTCTTATGCTTAAACAGAATTTTCTGTGGGTTGGTATGTGCCCATTGCCTCTTGTCCTGTCACTGAACATGACTGAGAAGAGTCTGGCTCCATCTTCTTTACTTCCCCCCATTAAGATATTTGTACACACTGATAAGATCCCCCTCTCAAGCCTTCCCTTCTCCAAGCTGAAAAGTCCCAGCTCTCTCAGCTTGTCCTTGTATGACAGATGCTCCAACCACTTAATCATCTTTGTGGCCTTTTGCTGGACTCACTCCACTATGTCTGTACCTCTCTTTTACTGGGGAGCCCAGAACTGGACACAGTGATCCAGCTGTGGTCTCACCAGTACTCAGGAGAGAGGAAGGATCACCCCCTAAACCTCCTGCTCAGACTCAGCACCTCATCTCCTACCAGCACACAGACCCTGTTCTGTAGTTGCCGATCAGAGAAGGAGCTTTTCTTCTGCCATTGTAAGTCTCAGGCTTCAACATCCTGGGATTCTCCATTTCTGAAGACAATAAGCACAGACTCATCCTGCTCAGCTCCTCCACTTGGTGATGTGGATGCTCTCTAGCACACAGCTCCTGCAAGCAGAGAGCCCGTCATCCTGGCCCTAGCCTCAGTAAGGGGCCTGCAGAGGTGCAGCCTCCCTTGGGAGCTTGCTCTGAGCCTCTGACGTGCTGGTGTAGTTGCTCAGGTGGATGTGGGGGATGCGCTCTGTAGCACACCACCACCACTGCCAAGCCCTTGAACACTTCCCTCAGCAGCAGGGTTTCTACTCAGGTCTTTGCACCCTCTGCAGAAACTGCTTCTCCAGGAACTGCTCTCCGAGCTGGCCTTTCCACGCACCTCTCCCTGCACCTGCTGAACAGGTGCTGGACTCTCCCTGCTGGGGGTCAGCCCGAAGCTCAAAGCACCCTTTGATCAGGATTCATAGAATCATAGAGTCATTTACATTGGAAAAAACCTTCAAGATCATCGAGTCCAACCATCAACCATGCCCACTAAACCGTGTCATGAAGTGCCTTGTCTACACACTTTTTGAATACCTCCAGGGATGGTGACTCCACCACTTCCCTGGGCAGCTTATTCCAATGCCTAACAACCCTTTCGGTGAAGAAATTTTTCCTAGTGTCCAATCTAAACCTCCCCTGCTGCAACTTGAGGCCATTTCCTCTCATCCTATCACTAGTTACTTGATAGAAGAGACCAGCACCCACCTCGCTACAACCTCCTTTCAGGTAGTTGTAGAGAGTGATAAGGTCTCCCCTCAGCCTCCTTTTCTCCAGGCTAAACAACCCCAGTTCCCTCAGCTGCTCCTCATCAGACTTGTGCTCCAGGCCCCTCACCAGCTTTGTTGCCCTTCTCTGGACACACTCCAGCACCTCAATGTCTTTCTTGTAGTGAGGGGCCCAAAACCGAACACAGTACTCAAGGTACGGCCTCACCAGTGCCGAGTACGGGGGGACGATCACTTCCCTACTCCTGCTGGCCACACTGTTTCTGATACAGGCCAGGATGCCGTTGGCCTTCTTGGCCGCCTGGGCACACTGCTGGCTCATATTTAGC
>VYZV01003883.1:81240-93475 GCA_013401275.1 Pandion haliaetus | reverse complement strand
TTTTTATTGTTTAAAACAAAACACAAAAAACCCAGCTAACACCTGGACCCAGAGCAATACACATGCATGGTTAGAGGCTCATGGTAGGGAAGAAAAAGTCTGAAACATCTCTTGGACTTTATTTTTTATTTATCTTAGAACAGAAAACATCAAGGTTGTAATAGGCCTTAGTTCACTCCACAGAAAGGATAGTGATAATATTATGCCTCTGCATACATAAACTTTTATTTCCTTATTTTTAAAATAATTTAATAAAATTTAAATAACTTTAAAAGTTTTAACCAAAAGCTTTTGATGATTTTTTAGGTAGCTATTTCAAAAGGAGCAGTAAAGGCAGAGTAAATGTCAAAGAATTCCTCTGAACTCTTTTTAACTTGATGGTTAATCAAGGTTAAAAGAAACCGTAGTAAAGACAAGGTAGGGGTGCTGAAGAGATGTATTGTCTTCAATTCTATTGCTTTTAGAAAGGATTTTCACTCCACTAAGACTGACTTCTGAAGCAATGTTAATAAGGGGAAAAATGTATCCATCCATGAAAGGCCATAACCATTCTTGTGTATTTGATGATGTAAACATGTTTTCCAGTTGAAAATTTATGTTATGCAGAAACTGCCTTTATAGTAATCCTTACAGTCAGTAAGCATGGAGGGGTTTTTTTGCATACCGTTTAATGAAATTTTTGAATTTGCATCACAACTGGAAATAACTTTGCTAAGCAAAAAATATAAGCACCAGCCTAAAACACACTCAGCAGTAAAGAAAATAGAATAATCTGCCATGTACACAATCCCAGGAAGGCATTATCTCATTCAGAAGTAGAACAGATATGCATTGGAACAATCAAATAAATTTTTTCAAAATTAATGGAGCTAAACGAAGAAGAAAGTGGAATGAGCCTCTTCCACCCTCCAAACATCGGAAGTTTCAAGGTAAAAACAGGTATTGAAAAGGACACGGTTCTTGACCCTTTTTAATGTTTGCCACAGCCTCCTGACTCACTTTAAGGAATCCTCACACATGCCCTTAAACTACACTGAAGAGCTTATGTATTTTAGCAGGCTTCCTGGATAGCTTCTTCAGCGAATGAAGTATTTGCCCAGATGAGGAAAGCTGATTTTTCAAGACTGAACCATGGCTAGAAGGACTAAAAGTTGAGTATCAAAATGTCTTCTACAAGTTCCAATTATCAACTAAGTACTATACAGATGGTGCGCTGCACACACCCAGAAAACTGTTTCCCAGATTTTCTAACCTGAAAATACAAACAAAAATATGGAAATACAGAAACAAGATACAGCATATATGAAATAGCATATAAAGGCTGACAACACTTGTGTATATTTACTTACTTTCTGGTGGTGAAACAATTACTGTATAAAGACTGAATAAAAATAAAAAGATTTAGTATGACTACATTTTACACAGGTATATGCCAACACACTTATATCTAAGCATATCAAAAGGTAGAATGGGAAGGAGGGGAATCAGTACCTTATTTATCAGAAAATAGCGGTATTACTGATTTTTTTTCCCCTCTGTGCTGAAGTTACTCTGAAAAAATTAATCTATGTAATAATGTATTAAAAAAAAAAAAAAATCTAGCTAAAAGTAAACCCAAGTGATCTCTCAAAGCATCTTCTTATCCTAAAGGCAAAACCAATCACCTTTAATGCCATTCCTGACACACTTCCACAGCTTCTTCCCAAAGGTCTCGACATACTTTGTAACTTTTCATAGCTAGCTATACCAATGACTTGCTATTCTGACTTAAAAAAGAAAAAAAAAAAAAGTCAACTTCAGTTGTTCATGTTTCTTACAGCCAGAGATTCTTGCTCACACATTTGCACCAGCTCAGCTGCATGAGCAATGGAAAAAAACTTCAGTGAGCTGCTATGGTCAGCTCACTATATAAACACATGAACTTCAGTGCAGGCACTAGGAAGGGAGAGGCATCAGTCCATGGAAGTCCAGGAATAAACACAAAGTTGCCATTAAACTGGAAACTAACTACATGTGTGTGGAAACCACGGAATGTTACATCAATTTAACACCACCCACACCAGCAAACTGTATGACTTTGCCTTAGTCAACATGAATGCAAAATTTGTACAAAATCTGTGTAGGTTAGATCTCTGAGTAACTGGAAGCAAAAGCAGCCACTGACTCTGCACAATGAGAAGGTTTTAAAAGGATCAGTAGCCAAAGAAAGTCTCCAATGTGTCTGTACTTTGACATTAAAAAGGCCAATAAAGAAGGAATAGTGTATTTATTTTCTACATTTTCTGCATTGCAGAGTTGTGTCTGTTGAATTCTGGAATAGTTTCTCCATTGGCCATCAGAAAGTTACCAGGTATTTTCAGATAAAAAGCAGAAGTGTTAGGCAGCCAACTGGTGATGGCAGCCACACTTTTTATACTGATGGTTAGTATTCAAGGAACTCATCTGAGACATAGGAATACTTAACATGTCTTCTCCGAGGAACAGAATATGAGTCTTCATGTTAAAGCCACTGTCTGCAACAGGCAGTCCTTGCATTAAGTACAGGTTCCAGAAATGTTTCCCCTGATCCCTGACTGAACATACCAATCTAAGCCAAGATGTTCAGCTGCTGTGCAATCTAGGTCCATGGGGCTAGGGAAAGCACCACAACTGGCCTGCAGTTGTCTTCAAACAGCTGTCCAGGTCGGAGCTGGCAGAAGACTGGACCACCATTTGGTATGCATGTTCTTCTGAGCTGACTGAATCTCTCATGTAAATCATATTCTATTTTGCATAAATAATTAAACATGCAATGGAGAGTCTGACATCTAAGTGGGTCAGGCTCTGAGTGAATACTCTATGTCTGAGCATGAACACTGAAGTATCATTCTCACTCCTTAATACCACATTTAAACAGAGGGGAATTCCACCCCTGCTACCTACACCCTTCCCCACCACAAATGCAGTAATACACCCTATGGGGGAGGCAATTACAGCATTCTCCTGGAACATCAATGAGAAAATGAAGTTTACTTTCGTCTCTCATGTCCTGAGAAGGAACCATGAGAATCCTCTGCACTATAAGCTCCTGAAAATGGGATGTTTTCTGCAACAAGAAAATATAGAAAATAAATTGGGAGATTGTCACTTCAGTACAGTAGCAAAACTCAAACAGAAAATGAGAATCCATTAGGAAAAATCTGAATTCTTTTGATATGAAGTTCCTTCTCACTACTTTCCAATTTTCAGTTCAGCTACCATGCTGAAAACTCAATTGTACTTAACCTGCCCTTGAACTCCCCATGAAACTATGGCCAATTTCTGGTAGCCATGTGAAGTAACCCACAAAGGAGCAAGAGATATAGATCATTCCTGGGTAATATTCTATTCCATGAGCAGCCAGTATGGGAGGAACAACAAATTCATATTTGGAAAAACAACTTCATGGCACCATTGGCTCTACAGGCTTAAAAAAGAGAATACAAAAGCTTATGCTGGAAGTGTAACCAAGTGGTGTGGTTAGGTGCCTGCTGAAGTAAGTGTGCTATAAGAGCACAGACTAAGATATTCACAGGATTATTTAAGCTAATAAGCGAAGCCTCTGCCTCTCTGTACACTTAGAAACAGAAGTAAACACACCTCCAAAAACCTACTGTGGTAACTGCAAATAGCTTTCTAAGCTATTTACTGCCTGTCTTTTGAAAAAGTCTGTGACATGGTCAATAAGGTTAAATTTTAAAGAAGAAAAACCCAACACACTCTCCCCCTGCATGTTACATCTTATTTTTGTATATTATTTCTTATGATTTCTTTGCATTTCCTTTTGGCTTTTCTAGCACCATCCTTGATAGATTGTACTTTTGCATACAAGCCATCCAAAAAACCTCCCCCCGAACTGACAATATGCTAATTTAATTTGGAGATGGTAAAGAAAGAACACTATTAAAGTCATAACCACAGGGGGGAAAAGTTCCACTCCTAGTTTAAATAACTTTAGCTTTACAGTCAAATCTCAAGCTTTTCAGCAGAAGGGCTAGAAAGAGTGGTGCAGCTAAGCTGAGAGTGTTATGACACACAGGAATTCAGGTTCAAAAGGAACCATCTGGTTCATTCAGTTCACTGCAAGTGCAATAGATTTTTAGCCCTGAAAGGTCAATGCCACATCCATATGTATGAACTGGAACACTTCCAATACACTACATTAAAAACCTTTTTAAATATTGGAAGTTACTTAAAAAAACCCATAATGATAGGGTGTCAAAGGAAATAACACACACAGAACCGTGCACAAGCAAGTAGGAGAGACTGCCAATGTCCTGTATTTCTGAAGTGACCTTTTAAGTATTTTATACTTAATTCAGAATTCTAAATAAGGCTAAGAACTATTTTAAACAATTATGTTTCAATTATATAAGACAATGGTGACAAAATTAAAACTTAGATCTGATCCAATAACTGTCACTAGGTCTGCTAGTGTGGAGGAGGTGATAAATACCCACTTTCATCTCTGAATTTCTTGTCTTTTCTCTGTGTTAAATCCTCTTCTACATTTAAAAAGAAAATAAAAATCCCAGTTTTCATCTTCTCTGTTCTGCCTACAGCCACCCCACCTCTGGGTTTCCCATCTGTCTACTCCTTTCTTGCTGTTCTTCAGCTAAATAACTCCCAAAAGATCTCTCTTGGCTCTGCTTGCCAGTCTAACTTGGCCAGCCCCAGCACTAGCAGAGGCTAGAAGCTTACAGGTAGCCCAGCTGCTTGGTTTCCACCAGTCTGGCAAGCAGTCTCACTTCAGATTTCTTACCTTAACCTGTCTCCAGTTTCAGATGACTGGCTTTAGGTACACCCTTTTGGAGCATTAATGAGTATTTCCTTCTAACCAATTCAGTATTTAGTACTGTCAAATAAAAAATCCAGTACATACTTCAAATACTAATTTTAAGGAAGAATCTCTCTTACTCTCCCATCTTGCTCTCTTCAATGTTTGACTCTTAATGCTTCACTATCCCATCCCTTTGAGGCCTGAGGACATTGCATTCTCCCTGCTCAGCATCTCTATCCATGCTTATAAAAATGCAGATAGAAATAATGATATAATGTATTTAATGTATAATGTATTTTCAGTTCAACACAGAAAGGAAAACATTTAACTCTGATTACAACAATTCGTGCAATTTGTCGGTTACAAACTGAGCAGTAAACAAAAGCAGCTATCATGATGGCTGATGCTTCATTTTCTGTACCATATCTTGAATGAAACTACAACTTGGCAGGATATTTTATATTCCCAAAGATTTATAAGTCCCTTAGCAAGTCAGTTTCTATATGTATTTTTTTCAACTGACAGATTCAGTTCTGAACAGTAAATGATCAAATTCTTTTAGCAGAGGCCAAACTGAGTTAGTCCAAGGAAACTAAGAACACAGATATTCCAGTCACTACATTTACCTAATACATAGCAAACTTGGGAAAAATGGGACAAGAGTCAAAGGCTGATAAAGGGGTTTCCAAGATAGATGTTGCACATTCAGCATTAAAATATGGGTCACTTGAAACGGAAACAAAAATCCAGAGCTAGCCACCATTGTGCCTCATTCATTGCATCACAGGAAAATGGAACATCACTTAGTATATTCTGTTATCCCAAGATATAGTTTATCTTAGACCACTTGGGGACACAGCTAAACTGCCATCCCCACATTAACTTACCCTTACTAAAGGAAAACTTTTTTCTTAATTTTTAACACAACTTGTTGCTGCAGCTAAAACCATTATTGATTCACAGCCATCAGGATTAGCAAAAACCATAGCTTATCATTGTCACATTTCCTTTAACCACAGTGGTAGAAACAGTTGTTCCCTACCCCTTAGTTTTGTGCCATTGATTATTCCTGACTAAATAACAAATTGCACTTGACCCTACTGAATTGAACCATCTTTCTGATCAGACTGTTTGGAACTCTAATATTGCCCACAAACACAGCCAGGCAGTCCTCTCCCTAGTTGCTTTGCTGTCTACTGAAATTACCAATCATACTGTACATTCCATAATATAAACTATAAATTTATATAAAACAACTGGTCTCAGATCCCTGCAAAACTCCATTAATAGTGAGCCACATGAGGGCTCTCCCAATGCAATTAGGCAGCTTCTCGGTGCCTACCATACAGTAATTTTATTTGGATCCTGAATGCTTCTCCTTGTCAGTGAGAAACTCTGCTGAAGTCAGGATAGCTGCTCTTTCTTCCTTACTCATAATATGTTACCCTGTTGCAGAAAGACATTAGTTGTGTCCAAGATCATTCAATCTCTTAAAATCCGTGTTAGCTGCTACACATCAACATGGGGGTGGGGGAGCTGAAGGAGGGCTAGGTTCCCCAGAATGGCAATTAAAAAAAAAAAAAAAAAATTAAAAAAATCCATCTACTGAACAGATTTAGCCTACAGAAAACTGGAAGCACAGATCACACCTCTAAGCTTTCCTCACGAACATGGGTATCAAACACCTGGGTATTCCAAAACTGACTGCGTGGCCCTAGAAGAGAATTGTTCTTTAAAGTAAGAGAATTAGTCCAATTTTTTTCTAACACTTGAAAAATTTGACTGCCAAAGGAAGAAGAGTTGAGCTTTGCTTCAAAAGATTAGTGATTTGAACATTTCTTTAAGAGATGGGAGACCTAGACTCAGTTTCCTCTGCAACCTGAGAGGATTGAAACCTGCAATCCTTACATCCAAAAGGAATATCCCAACCACAAGTCTAAGGAAAAGCCTTGGTGAGTCAATTTTAAACCCTTCCTTGAAGCTCTGTATATGGGGAGAATGACAAGCAGAACACTGCTAGAAATGAGAAGTCTTCAGTACGTGTGTGCATATACCCTGCACCTTCTATTTTAACATAAACATTTGTATATATGCATACATACAAGATTTCATTCAATAGCATTCAATAAATGTACATTTTGTGTGCAGGTATGTGAAGTCTTATAGCAGTAGTAGAGTCACTGGGCTTTACTTCCTATGTTTTGAAAGTTTTAACATAGTTTTCAATGAGGAAAAAAAATTTTAAAGACCATGAAACACTATCTTCCATTCAGTCCAAATATAATTGCAGTCTTCTGAGATTCACAGACCACTAATCGTACTTCCAGTAAGATGCACATGCTCAAAGGGAGCAACTGATACGCCTAAAAACCGAAGTGACTAAATTACCCTAGGATACCAAAGTTGTTCACACACTCAGTTGGCAGACATAGAAACAACAAAGGATTTCTGCCTTTCTAGAGAGCTACCTGAAGGACAGGCTGGAAACCTAAAACTGCACTGAACGCCTACCTCCAGGCGACTGAATTCCACTCTAAGTTTGAAAACAGGTATAAACTACAGGCAAATCAAGATGAAACTGCTTTCCAACTGCCTTGAGACGTAATCTTAAATTAATGCAAATGTCATTACAATAACCAGAAAGTATTCAAAGCATAAAAAAGCAGCCAGCCAAAAACCTACAATACCATAGTTAACTACAAGTACCCAATCAATGGGTTTCATTTATACACTTAAACATATTAATTGGACCTTTACTTTTATTAGAAAGGGTAAAAAAATAAAGCCAACTATCGTACAGCTACTACCTATCCTGTTCCTGAAATCCGGACTCACAAGTATTGGTTTGACCTTGGAGAAACTTAAATTAATTTCACCTGAACACATTAGCAACACATAGATAATTGCTCTCTGTTCCCCATGACCTCTCACAAAATTTGTCTTTATACATCCTTTCTCCTTCAATCCAAGTATTTCCATCTTCATCCTTTTTAAAGTCAGGTGTTTGACACATAGCACCACTGTTCCATTCAATGAACTGAAAATATTCTGGCTGAAAGTTGTGTATCTAAGTTCCCAATGAGCTGGTAACATACAGAAGCAAATATGAAAAGAAGAGGAAAACATATTTGCTTCAAACAAAAAATTTCAGGTCATTAAAATGACATACAATGTAAAGTTCACCCCTCCAAGAAAGATCTTAATCTCAATAAGCAAAGACTGTTATCAAATATTCTATTTGTTCATACTCTGCAGCTATGCTGTGAGAGAACACCTAATTTTTTTTAAACACTGAAACCACCTGTTCCATTTATTATATGGTATAAATATTAATAGCCTTAAAGATACAAGCGCCATAATTCTCTGGTTACATTATTAAGATTTGACTCACCGAGCTCCTTATGGATATGGATAACATCTAATCAGTTAATCAAAGATAAACCTAAACAGGTAAGTGGATGTCAAAATCATTAATCTTACCTGACAGGCAGATGTACGTTAAATATTCACCCTGACCCCCAGTAGCTAGGAAAGGAATCTTTTTTTTTGTTCTTCTTTTCACTTGGACAGCTCCCAGCATCCTTTCATCGTGTGGGGCAAAAATTTCTTTGCTGATTGCAGATTTTGCATTCATTGTAGATCACAGATATAGCAGACCGCTGCTCTCTAAAAAATAAAATCATAAATGAAAAAAAAAAAAAAATTAGAAACCCCCAAGTTATGTGAAAGTCCAGTTAACTTACATGGGCATTACCAGCTCTGACCTTCAAATAAAGGTTTTAATGAGGTAAAGAATTTAGAACATAATTTCATGCACTTAGAGGCAGAAATTTCAAAGTCTCTATGAGTCTTCACTGAAGCTGTTCTCCACACTTCTTAAATTCTCTTAAACTAGCTTAGCTTATTTTGGGCAGAAGCTGTCCACACTAGCACTTCAGGATGATGCAAAATCTTCTCAGAGAGACACCTCATAACTTCATGCTGCATAAAAACTTCATTAATTCCCTCTCTGGTAACTGGAGGGAAACTCATCTGTCCCACTGTCATGATTTAACCCAAGCCAGCAGCTAAGCACCACGCAGCTGCTCATTCACTTCCCCCCCCCACCCAGTGGGATGGGGAGAGAAGCAGAAAAAAAGGTAAATCACATGGGTTGAGATAAGAACAGTTTAACAGAACAGAAAAGAAGAAACTAACAATTATAATAATAATAAAATGACAATAATAATACAAGACTTGGAGTATACAAAACAAGTAATGCACAAAGCAATTGCTCACGACCCACCGATTGACACCCAGTTAGTTCCTGAGCAACGATACCCCCCCACCCCCAGTTTATATACTGGGCATGATGTCACGTGGTATGGAATACCCCATTGGCCAGTTTGGGTCAGCTGCCCTGGCTGTGTCCCCTCCCAACTTCTTGTGCCCCTCCAGCCTTCTTGCTGGCTGGGCATGAGAATCTGAAAAATCCTTGATTTAGTCTAAACACTACTTAGCAACAACCGAAAACATCAGTGTGTTATCAGCATTCTTCTCATACTGAACCCAAACACAGCACTATACCAGCTCCTAGAGAGAAAATTAACTCTATCCCAGCCAAAACCAGGACACCCACACAGACAGGGAAAGCACTGCAAGGGCACAGGGATGGAACACTGTGGTTGTGAACACAACCTGTTGTCTGCCAGCACAAACAGAAAGCTTCAGACTCAGTAAGACTGCTCCTTCAAGAGCACTGCTCTTGGTGACAGTACTTGATTAAGCAGCTCCTGCACCTTTTGTAGCTTTAGCATCTCATCCCCTCAATTCCTCTGTAATTACCAACTGGGCAACTGAACAGGAAAGAGCATCAGAGAAACCATCGGGGTTAATGCAGACAAAACCACACCTCCTCTTTCTGCTAAATAATTTTGACCCAGGCCAGTTCCTCAGTGTGTTTCATAAGAAAACAGCACTGTCAACTTAGGAGAGACATTTGGAGAGAAAAAAAAAACAAAACCAACGTACAAAACAGGGAGGGAGAAGGAGGGAAGCTGCTTCTTCAGGCGCAAAAGAAAGCTCTGTCTGGGCAAAGCTTAGAGGAACCTAACTGAAGGAGGACAACTCAGTTACAGAGGGGACATTAATGGCATCTTTATGTAGACAGCACCACAGTTATAACTCCAATTAGTTCTGCACTGAAATCTGTACATAGGTTTCACTGATAGAGACTGCTGAACGACCCTTTTAATTGTTCAAATACAACGATGCTCCAACACACATAGATTAAAGTCCACATCTCTGTATTATTAATACTTTCAAGCCCACAAATCTTTTTTGAACTCCTTAGCTTTCTTAGTATAAGATCATCTTCAGGTCTCAACCACTGAAGCCAGAAATCCTGTCTGTGGGATCACATGTTATTTGCCACAATTTAACTATTAGAAAACATAGATAAATTCCAGTCAAATTGGATTATGAAGCCAAGAGAGTCATGGATCCATTATTTAGTGCACGTACTATCAGCAAAGGAAACGTCTCAACACTTGCAGTCTCAACGTTTTGTTGGCACTTATTTATGGTATTTCCTTATCTTGAAGGGAGAGAGGTGGGAGAGGGAAATAGGATAAAAGAAAAGGAAAGGGAATGTGATGTAGTGTTCATACAGTAATTTCAATGGCTGCTAAGAACTGTCTCAATCAAGCCAATACCTGCAGTTACTGTGATAAACTATCACAGTATTTGTGGCANAGCATTAATACATTTTACATGCACCTTTACAACAGTCAATTGCTTTTAAAAAAATGGCCCCATCAAAAGAAAAATCCAGTCCAATTTCAAAGGAAGAAAGAATGCACAGCTCCTGAAAAGATGTGATTAGGTAACTCCTGCCATGTAAGTTACCTACCCTTTAACAACAAATATATCAACATGAAAACAGAATCAAGAGAATAAGTTTACCTGGTTAGTTACTTAGAAAAGGTTGCTTTCACATTCATTACACCACCATTTTCTCCTCTTCTATGTTATGAAAATATTTGCAGTATATCTTATACCAGCATGCAAGCTGTTGGCACATTATAACTAGTTTTCGGTTTGATTTTTTTTTTTTTTTTTTTTTTAAATTCAAGGCCATTGTCAATGACTATGGGTTTAATCACAGACCTCCTCCTGACTGAGACAGAGACTGATAATCTTTGCAAAAACAACTTCAGTCTCAGACCTTCACATGCTTAAAGAATTTTCAATAAATAGGTTATTGGGAAAACTCACACAAATGCTGTCAAGTAAAAATATACTTGAGTTACATCCAACTGAAAAAGTGTTCTCCAGCTTGCAATGAGCTGATGCTGTTAATTCTGCAACTGAATTGTTGAATAGATATTCTCAGATGTTTTCTTGAGGTTCACACTCAGCAAAATAAAGTGTGATTTCTAAGATATACTCAGTGATGTAAAAGCTATCTGGATTAAGAGAGGATGTAAGTTTTCCTTACCTACAGGTGATTGTAGCAGAAAATGTTACTCATTTATAGCTCCCAAACTTTCATATAGTCCTTCAAGATTTACTTTAAGAATATTACAAGCAATAGGTCTCAGTGTATATAGCTGTATTTGGTAAGACTGCTGAAGACGAGGCAAAACAAACAAGAGATGCTATCCAAATCCTGTTTCATAGATTTCCCAAATCATTTTGCTTCATAGGTGCACTGCAACTTACAGCATGAAACTAGAATGAAACTGCCACATATGCAATAACCCAAAAGAAATGCAAAACCTAGGAGAGATAATTAACATACGTCTCTATGTATACACACATCTGTATCTCTTAATGCAAGTACTTTTATGCATAATCAACATACAAATCCAACTTTATTTAAAGCCCAGCTCAAAACAGTATCCCGAAACAGATTAAACCTGTTTCAGTAGACACAGAAGACATGACAGAACAATCAAATACTGAAGTTTATTGTTGCATGC
The DNA here is from genome assembly GCA_013401275.1 of Pandion haliaetus. Classification (NCBI taxonomy): domain Eukaryota; kingdom Metazoa; phylum Chordata; class Aves; order Accipitriformes; family Pandionidae; genus Pandion; species Pandion haliaetus. The sequence goes on along the minus strand of VYZV01003883.1, from coordinate 81,715 downwards.
TGATATTTGCTTTATGATTAAGCTTTATGATTACATCCACCAGAAGCTGTAGACACACAGATGAAGTAGATACCAAACGTTGTAACTGGAACCTCTACCTAAAGCATGCACTCACTGCCTGGGAGACTCTAATACTTCTATTCCCGATACTTGGTTTACAATAGCCTTGGATGCCAGAATTAAGCAATTAATCTAATGCAGTATACTTGACAATTGCTGAATCTAATGTGGAAACTGCCACTAGCACAAACCACAAAAGCCTACTTATTTAAAAAAGAAAACCACTAACTGTCCCTGTGTGCAAACAAGACTTTTGAGATTGAGCTGTCAGTATAGTTTGGATGAAGTTGTTTTTCATAGGTCAAAAAATCAGCAGTTGGATTTAAATAGGCAACCTTCTCCATATTTACTGGTGGATCTATGCAAAAGACCTGTGCTTAAGTAAAACATTCCAGTGTTCCTCTTTTTCAAAAGC
>VYZV01003883.1:67174-81166 GCA_013401275.1 Pandion haliaetus | reverse complement strand
CAAGGAAGACTTGCTCAAGGAACTTGAATAAGTCCATTTTCCCATTCTCCAACAAAAACACCTCATAAAAAAAAACCACCAAAAAAACCAGATGCTGGCTGTATATGCACAACTTCACACAGTACACACAGATTTCTTTACACAGTAATGTTTGTCCTTGGCTCATGTTCCAGGATGAATTCAAACCTTCAACATCTTCCATTCATGGCCCATGTGGACTCACACACTGGAATGCAAACAGTTTCCCCCATGCTCGAATACAAAACGCCTTAAAGAAGAAACTTTTATTGGATGAACTCTGAGCACTCCGAGACAGTACATTACTGTTCACAATGTCTACCCCTCTGAAGCAAGGGGGATTAAAATGTTTCAGTAAATGTAAGTCTTTAAAGACAGCCTGCATTTCCTGCCTCACATGGCGGCTTTGTTCCACATATTTAATTCCGCTCAAATTATTATAATGAAGCTTTTGGCTGAATGAAGAAAATTCCATTTTCCTCCTGCGGTTTTTCACTCCAGCCATCACAGCATTATGGAAGAGGATGTCAGCATTTACACTGTGCCCCCCGAGCCCAACAGAAACGCCTGAGAGGGAAGATCCCTGTGTGGATTTGAATCAGTGGCTGCAATGCACAGCATTTGCATCTCCTCAAACCTTTCTCTACTGCAATTCTTCTCCATGATATTTCTATCACTAAAAACTCCTCCTAGGGAACAGCTGATCATTCCTCTGTAAGTGTGTGAGGGGACAGCAATTAAAGGTAATTTCTAAAAAAAATATTAAATAAAACCAAGATACTCAAGCTGATACCTTCACAGATCAGACACGTTCAGTAACAACAAAACTTGGACCATTTTCTGGTCAGCCAGAATCTCAGACTGTTTTCAGGCAGACAGACAGCAAGCAAGCAGCTAACTTATTTTTACATCCAGATGTTTTATAGGACTATGCAAGTTAAGTGGGAAAAAGGAGCTTTACAGTATCTTTGTTGAGGTATTGTTATACAGAAGGAACTGGAGAAACTAATCCTCAGCATGCAGAATTTAAATACTAGTAAATAAGCTAGGAGAAATGAACTAAGAAGCAAGAGAAGGAAGAGCAAGTGATGTTTTCCAAAAAAAGAAAAAATGTTCAGTATGTTAAGTCTTGCTGTTTTCAAGGATCTTTAGTTTAATCACAAACAGGGATGGGCTCATAGGACAGGCTAACCACTGAAATGCTGCCTGCAGCATGAAATCATCTGAGCAACCAACTATTGTTGGGCTGCACTGGTAGCTCTAGCAAGCACTCAAATCTGCTTTTAATAAAGCCACCATCCTGACAGAGCACATCTACTTTAGGAAATCATTGCAAGATACCATTATTAAAAGCCCAGCTTCTGCTATTGTGATAACTGTCTGGTATTTACTTGCTAGAAGTGTTGAGACTACATATTCAATCATTACCATCCAAAACTCTGTATTTATTGTCATCACAAATAGCTAGTACGACTTTGGAGAAGCACAGAATCATTGTTAAACCAAGGCAAATAATTTATAAATCCTTAAAAAAAAAAATAGGAGAGCATAAAATTTATAAAGTTGGTTTGCAATAGATTTATTAAGCTTAACTATATCCTAAAGGAATAACACCAAGTTTAATTAGCTCTGCAAACAAGGATTAAACCAGTAGATCAACCTTACTCTAAAACAGTAGAGGTAAAAACAGAGTAACTTCTGTCATCCTTCTATTTGCAAATCTAACTTTCCTTGATAGATTTTTATTTAAATTAGGACAACAGCAGCAGCCACTGTGCAGGCCAGAAAAATTGTATTACATCCTACTACNGGGGGGGAAATCAGTCTCCAGAGTTATTTGTAGACAGTCACATTTCCAATTAATTTTTTTAAATAAGCTTTCAGTGATGACTGGTTTATTTGAATAAAACATTAATTCTAAAATATGAAACCTAGTACATTGTAACTGTGGCAATTTAAAATAGAAATAAGAAACATGTTTTTACTTACATATATAACTACAAAGTAAACTTGTCTGCCCAAAAAAGCTGAACTGGACATAAGCATACTTAGGAAAGCAGTGGCTCCTAAATCTAAACCTTGAGTCTTTCTTGTGGTGAAGTGACTTTTTTCGTTCTTTTAAGTGGAGCCTACGAGGCTTTATATTGTAGCCCACCTAATCCAATACCAACGTTTGGCAGAATGTACTGTAAATTAGAAATACAAGCCATCTTAAGTTTGTTTTTAACCAAGCTATTGTTTGGCTACAGGGATTTAACAGTGTTCAGAATTATTTACTGACCCCTTAAAGCAGCCTGGTTTGAATGATCTATGAATCTCAAAAACTCCTAGAATAAGCAAAAGGAATGGCAAAGAATATACTGGGTACCATACTTTGTGGCCTGAGAACATGTGATGTTGTTATTCAAAAGAAAAAAATAAAGGAGAAAGGCAAAGTGCCCAGCAGTAATATGTTAAAAGTCAGACAGAAGCAGTAAGTGCCTAAATACTGATGTTTGACATATTTCTTCACCTGAGGCAGGCAGCCTGAGGCCCTGAGCAATTCCTACAACCTTTCATCCCAAAGGAAGGTGATTTGAGTTCTGTGCAAGTTATATGGACCTAGGAATCTAAACAGATCAAATGCATCAAGAGCTCTGAATGGAATATGTATTTATAAAGAAGCAATAAAAAAAGGGATGCAGAACAGAAAGGTACCTTTGAGTTTTTATCATCCAGTGCCTCAATCTGGCAGACCATAACACAATCCTTTTAAAAAATGAACAAAGTTCACCTAGAAGTTTTGTTTATCTCCCTCCACCACCCAAAAAAACCCAAACATCTACTTACAATGACAGATTATCAGGGACATCACAGAAATCCCACTAGTGGGTAAATGAGAATCAGTCCCACTTTCATGTGGAAGACAGCAGCTGTTTTCATTCCTGCACTCTGCTCTAATAAAGGCCTATTACTGCTGAGAGAGACACATACATACAGCATCATGGTAACCAATACTCTTACTTCCTCAAGCCAGCTGGTAGCCAAAGCAGAAGATGCAACATCACTTGGTTCTTTTGAGACTCTGTGCCAGCAAACTCTCCCTGAGAGGTACAGAAAATTAAGTAGGAGGTGGCAAAGAAGGCACATTGATAGACGGGCTACTGTATATTCTAGGTAAAACAATTTTTTCTTGTTCTGACAAGAAAACAGCAATTCCAGATCTAGCAGCTAATGTCCTAATAAACAGTACGGTGGGTCCCAGCTAAACTTTGCTCACAAGAGGATGCTAATTCTGAAGTGAAACTACAGTACTGCAAGCTGGAAAAATCCAACTCAAATATAAGACAAACATTTCTGTACTGCAATTCTGTGTGTCAAGGGCTGCAGACAGTTAATAAACTACTTAAGCATGCAACAACCACGCATTCAAGAACTGCAGCAAATTAAAATGAATTGCTGCTTATGTTTTCTTACCATTTTAGATCAAGACCATACTCCTAAGCAGTTAATAATGACACAAGAATCAGTGGACATTGTGAACATCCATTCTCTAAGCATCTTCTTAACTGCTAAGAGCAGCTGTGTTCCCTAAACATGCTTTCCCCTGCACCCCGTATGCACAGCTGGGAGTGCTTCTGGGAGATGCCCCTGGGAGGGAAAGGCATCTCAGTCGAAGGTGGTACAGCCTTGCCAGGGCCTCTCCGAGCGATGAGCAACAGCTAGGGACGCACTCAGAGAGGTTGTCATTAGGAGAGTCCCAAAACCTGAGAACATATGAATTTGAAAATAAGGATGGACAATGCCACATTAAACAGCACAAAACTGTTTACCGAAAGGCAACCAAGAACTGCTTGGGAAGACTACTGCTGGAGTAATCTTTTTGAAATGGGAACGTTTTGAATCTCACAAACAGATTCACAGAGAAACTTAGGAACTGCCAGATGTTATAACAAAGATCCAGAGAGAACTCATTTGCATTTCTGGAAAGTTGTATTTATTACTTCAGGACACTGGGTCATTCATAGCAGTAAGAACTACTGCTTCCACATAGTAACATTGAAAATTATAGTCTTAAGAGGTCCACTTAATTCTTATGACCTTTTAGATATGTTTAGATGATAAGACCAGTTATTAAATCCACCCTTGGACTTTTATTTGCAGGTTAAACTATTACAGTTTCTTCTGTCATTCCTCACAGATTTCTTGTTGCAGACACCTCACCTCTCTATACTCTTTCCCATTGGCCTACATCTTTTTTGAAATGCAATCCTCAAATCTGGACTCACAGCTTCATTTATGGCACTAGAGTCAACTGGAAGAACTACTTGGTCACTTACTGGAACAGGCTCACCAGGGAAGTGGTCATGGCACCAAGCCTATAGGAGTTCAAGGAGCAACTGGACAACACCCTTAGTCATGTGGCTCAGTTTTAGGTAGTCCTGCCGGGACCAGGGAGTTGGACTCGATGATCCTTATAGGTCCCTTCCAACTCAAGATATTCTATGATTCTGTGATACTTTATAAACGTTACAGTGAACACTCCTGCTTATACAGCTACTGCCATATGTGGATCTTTTCCAACTGCTCAGCAAAAGACAAGAGCTTCAGTTCAGCATTGTGGTTTCAGGTCAGCTCAGTCGGTAACAAAGCACCACGAAGCTGCTCACTCACCCCCCACCCCCTCGCCTGGCCACGTTGGGATGAGGAGAAAATCCAAAGGCAGGCTTGTGGGTCGAGACAAGGACTGGGAAGGATCACTCCCCACTTATGGTCACGGGCAAAAGACAGGCTCAACTTGGGGAAGAAACAAAATCAATTTCATTTACTACAAATCAAAACAGAAACAAAACACAAGGGTATTAGGAAGGGAAACCGAACATCAGAACAACCTCTCCCCACCCCTCCCGATTAGGAAGAGAAACTAAACATCAGAACAAACCTCCCCCACCCCTCCCGCCTTCCCGGCTCAGTTCACTACAGATGCTTTCTACCTCCTCCCCCCGGCGGCACAGGGGAATCTGGGATGGGGGTTGAGTCAGCTCGCCACACATCGTCGTTGCCGCTTCTTTCCTCAGGGGGAAGATTCCTCTCTCGTTCCCTGCTCCAACGTGGTTCCTTTCCGCGGGCTGCAGTTCCTCACAAACTTCCCTGGCGCGGGTCCTTTCCGCGGGCTTCAGTTCCTCACAAACTTCCCTGGCGCGGGTCTTTTCCGCGGGCTGCTCTCCCGTCTCACACTGCTTCAGCGCGGTTTTTACCATGGGGTTACGGCCACCTTCGGGAGCTTCCGCTCCACCGTTCACCCCCCTGGGCTGCAGGGCCATCAGCCTCCTCAGGCGCCTCCTCCTCCCCCTCCACTTCCATGATTCCAGTGTCGGCAGCGATGTTCCTCTCAGGTTTCCCAACCCCCACACTACCGGTTCCCCTTCTTAAATATGTTTCCCAGAGGCGCTACCACCGTCACTCCCCGCCTAGAGGCGGGTCCGACATTTTGGCACACGGGTCTGACATTTTGGGGCAGCGAATTCTTCCAGCAACTTCTTAAAGGGACCGCCTCTGCAGCCCCCCTCCCCTGCCACCAAGGAAAACCGCGCCACACAAACCCATAACAAGCATCTACCACATTCTTCAATCTTTTTCTCGAAAAAAAAGACAGACATTTGACATCTGAGTAACTAATTATTCCCACTTAACCGGGGATTTTTGTATTTACTACTTTCAGGCTATTTCTCCAATACTGTAAGATCACTTTAAATTCCAATCCCATGTTTCAATACTTGCAGGCCTTTAGACTGACACCCACCAAAAAGTCAGAATGTACATACTGTGTGCCATCACTGTAGCCAGTTAAAATTGTATGAGACCTAACACAGCCTCCCTTCACTCCTCCAGTGAGGACTAGAAAGATACCAACTCCTTTGAATACACTTCTACAATCATTTTTGTGTTCCTACATCTTACACTACTTCTATGTAAACTTAATTTCCTTAGTTCACTCATGACTAATGTCACATGAGACAGTATCAAAGGCATCATTGAGATATATCTGCCAGTTCCGACTTATTCCTATGGCCTAATACTTTATCACAGAAACAAATCAATTTATTTGAAGTTGGTGGTGTTTTGGGGTTTCCGAGTTCTCTCTCCATTTGTTCCATTGTTTGTCCAATATTTTGGAAAAGAAAAATCATTAAAAACAAAGAAATTAAAGAATCTTGGTAAGAAGGAACAGCCCACATTCCCCAGGGAAAGGGGAACTGGTTTGAAGGACTGCAGTTTGGAGCATGCACAGTTTCTTTCAGCAGTTTGTGTTGTTTCACATTTAATTTATGTCCACCTTGTGCATTTCTGTTAGCAGAAATAATTGATTTCCCTGTGCACTTTTCTTCTTTATGGCAGCACAAGTGCTTATGAGGTAGAGCACTGAACTAGACAAGAGAATTAATCCAGGTTTAATCCAGTTTAAAAGAAGAAAAATAGTGATTAGTTTTGGTTTTACTCAGATCAGCACCCTGACTGTTCACTACACAGCTGTGTGTCAGCACATGAGAACAGCAGGGGTAAGATTAGGGCTGCCTTAGGCACCAGCAGTATTAGTTCACAAGGATGATGAAATTGCAGTTTTAAAGACAGAACCTGAAATGTCAGGAGCTCTCACTAAATACTGAAATTGGCTGACTGAAGACATGGCATGGAGCCAATCTAGACAAAATTTTTCAAAATCAAAACTTGCAACAAAGAACCAAACTGAATAAAAAGTGGTAAAACAGAGGAGTTCGTATGGGGCTTCTCCTTGATAAGAATAAATGTGTCTCCACATAGGAGCAAATTTCTTGGCATACTGACTCCATTATTTGTTGGTTTAAACAGAGAAATAGCATAAAAGGCAGGTTGGAAGTTAGGCTCTGTTAGATTGCAGTGCAATTTCTGCACTGAATCAGAAGCTGCTGGATATAGGAATATACAAAAATATTACACAATACTATTACTGCAGTATATCCTACATAACTAGAACACACGAAGTCACAGCAGCTACTCTGGCAAGACATCTCACAGGAACCTGATTTTGCCTGATTAGCATGAAAAAATCACAATTGCTTTCCATGCAAGTACAAGAATATGACAGTCATTTTTTTTGTTCTCCTTCTACCTGACCCCTAGGCTGAGACAATGCAAAGAGGTACAACTCTCCTACTCAAGTGCAATCATGTACGCTCAGAGCCAGGAAAAGAAGGCTCCTCCTAAGGACTTAAGCAAAACACACAAGTTGCAAAAGATCCCAGCCCAGCCAGGAAGAAGAGACACTTCATTCTTCTCTGGCAATGGATATGAAATGGGGTTGTGGAAGAAGGCGGCACCATCCCTGCCTAGATTTCAGATAACTGAAAGGATACCTGGAGAAAAGCTGTTCCTTCTGCAACACTGAACTGAAATTATAAAATGCCTTTCAGAGCCTAAGAGTTATTTTATTTTTTAAACCTGCAGTGTCTAAATAAAACCAAGCTATTGCTTCAGGAGCTGAATTGCTTGTTTCTTTTACTGCAGAAATGTGGGTGCTAGTGGAGGCCAAGCCTCCACTCAGAAGCACTGAAGGTGCTTCACAAAGGTCGTATTATGGAGTGTGGCTAGGGTGCGGTGAAATCCAGGTTTGGGCTTTACCAACCTGGACTACAGCTGTGCCAGGGGCTGGGTGACTAAGAAAGACATGGGAAGCAGTTCAGGGATAGACTCTTGTGTCCTAATGGTCTTGCCAAGTACAAAAGTAATTTGTTCATGCTTTAAGAGTCTTAGGATAAGCCTGCTTCCTCAATTTATGTGCAGCTGTCTCTAAGACACATTAATGTAAATAAAAGAAACTTTGAAAATTAAAACTCCCACACAAAATCAGACCCTAAAGGGGAAGTAAGACCATGGGAGGGCCTATGACTAATAACTGGAGTACAGAATCCCATTGCTTAATGAGATTGCCAGATAGAGAATCTGACTGTGGGAACACATGCAAGACACCCAGAGACCAGGCCACTGACCACCAATAGATAACAACAGATCTCAGGAAGCACGTGCGATCCAGGAGCTGAGGTATAAAACAAACTAGATTCTTTTAAGGCACTGAGACTGGATCAGTTTCCATATAAGTCAAATCTAGAGATTTTAGAAAGTGTCAGAAAGGAAAGCTCAAGTGCAAGGTGATTACGTTAACCCAACTGTGTACATTTCTGCCAACAAAATAGTTGCTGTTCTCACCTTATGAACTACAGCACCAAATGTGGATAATACAGTTGTGCAACATCCTTGCTAGACAGTATTTTAAAACTCACTACATCTCCTACAAAAATTAGAAAGAATGGACTGAAGTATTGAAAGAGTCACCTTGATTTCTTCTTGCAAATAAAAAAAAGTAACTCAACTAGATACATAAACTAGTATTTCACAAATAAAACCTCAGACAAATCAAGTGCAGAAGAGAACAGCTTCATTTTCAACAACCATTTTCCATCTACTAGTGCCAGAATACTGCTTTTCAAGTAGTTTGTGTTTAAAATCTGATTTTCTTTGAAACATTTCTGTACTACTTTTTGCCAGCCACTCAAAGTTTTTCCTTCAGTGATGGTATTCACCCATATACAAATTTAGGCCAAAACTGAACTGGCAACAGCATGCTGTTCGTCACCACTCTTGCCATACTCTTCATTCCCTCTCACTGCATTCAGATTCTTACTTTTACTAGTACAGAAAATTTTTTTCAAGTCCCTTCAATCCATTTAATGGGAAAGAAAAGGAAACTACTCTCCTGGGAAAAAGTTCTTAGTATCATAAAGGCTCAAAAGCAGATAGCCATGTGCAAGCTTAAAAAGGTGGTAAGTTTTACTGACTTCACAATGTAATTTTTCTTTTTGGAAAGCACAGTGAAAATTCTTAAGTCTTCTGGTAATCTCATTGCGCTGAGACCAGCACAGTTCCCAAACCCATGACTCATACGATCCCAGCAAAAAATTGCTGGGGAGCAGATGTTTTGTTTATGATGAATTAATTCCTTCAGCATGTCTCACTCATAAAAACATCAAGCTTTACTTTGTATGCAGAAGATAAAGCATGACAGTCATGCTCCTGCCTTACTCTTTTCTAAATACTATTGTGTTAAAACTGAAAGGGATGCTGCCAATGCTTGAACAACTTATTTCAGAAAAAGAGAACACTGTCTTTCCAATAAAAATCTAATTTCCCAGTTCTGATCTGTAAAAATGTATAACTTTTAAATATTCAGGTTTCTGGCTTTAAAGTTTAATTCCATAGATCTTATGCAGCAAAACCTATTATTATTTGTTTCTTGTGACATAAAATTAAAGGCCCAAGTACAGTTTATTAACAGATAATGAAATTGAAAGAAATAACTTTCAGCATTGTTCAGTTTGACATCAAAAGTTAAAACAGTAGAGTGCTTTCATTCAGACAACTTTGTTAACTAATTTTTTAAAGGTCTTTCTCACTGCACACTTGAATAACATCAGTGGAGTTACACCAACTTAAGAGAAGTAACCATTACATGATGTTTGCCCCCTGTAAATATAATATTTATTTTCATCTACCCCTAAAATGCACAGAATCCCAGTATCAACCAGTTCAACAGAGATAAATTTACTTATGATGCACACTTGTGTTCTCCAACCCCACCCTCTGTCATAACCGTAACCTTTGCACGTGGCTCATTGTTTTCTAACACAATACTTCCTCCTTCCTATCCAGTTTCTTTTGTAACACTACTCTAAGGTGTACCTAATTTGCATCCCAGTGATGAAAACCTGGCACTTCAAAGCATTAATGGAAGCTAAGTACCCATACCTTAGTGAAATCCATGGAACTGGAAACCAGCCCCAAACACACAGTCAGAAACTCCTCAGTTCAAATTACTTTATTTATGCTCAAATATATTACATTTCACTTGCTTTTAAGGGGATCTCTGGTCTTCATTCAATGCCCTAGATACTGTTCAATACTGCAGAAGAAAGGTCTTTCTCACAACTTTCAAACCAAATGCAAGAAGAGACATGCGTCCATGCAGCTGAAATGTTAAACAACCTGGAAAAACCTTATGGCAATTAACCAACAAATGTATGCCTTTACTCATCTGAGCTACAGAGGTAGCCCAAACTAAGAGTAGTAACTCTGAGAAACAGATTTCCTTGAGCTGGTGATGTAAGAGTTTAGTACCACTGCAAGATGCATGTAACTAGTTCCTCAGTAAACTGTATGCTTATTTTGATATGAGAAATACAAATGCAAAAATCACTATAACTACCACCTCCCTATCATCCTTGATCTTCTATTTTTGCAGCAAAGCAACCAACATGCAACTGTTAAATTCAGGTCTATTAAGGGCACTGTCAGCTATCTGACAAAGATACAAAAGTACAGAACATAACAGCTAGAGGTCAGTTATATCATACTAAGTTCAATACATAAACACGTCCATCAGCTGGTTACTGCCCGATAACCAGAAAACTGCTGGGTTTAGAGAAGTGATTTTGTCACATTCCCATTGCATTCTTCCCAGTAATTTTGAGATTAATCTAGTTTCAGAGCAATATTAGAATTACCTTACTTTTGTCTACCTTCCACCTTAAATAAGGCAAATCAGCAAGCAAATTTCTCCCAAATGGAACTGGGGGTTGTGGTACATCAGAGAAAATATTCTCACAAAACGCATTTGCTTTGCATAGTGCCCATAATAAGGTAAATATATAACACTAACTTCATTTATTTATGTATGGTCAACAGCAAAAACCAGGTTGTCTTATGCCACAAAGTAAAAATAGTGTGGCAAAACTCTCAGACTTTTTGTTGTTGCCGTAAACCATATGATCTTTGGCACATCAATTACATGAACAAAATTCTTCACATACTAATTCTTATTTAGTGTAAAGGAGAAAGAAAAGACATAGATGGAGAAGGGAACAGTGGAAGTAATCCTCTTTTCTCAGCCAAGGTTTAAATGTAGACTACAATTCTGCAAGAAGATATCTGCAAACAAACAATGACAAGCTGTTATCTCCATAACTTTCAACAAACTATTTTTTGGTCAGATTGAACGTATCAGCAGCGGCACATGAGTACAAGTATTAAAATTGCACAGCACCTCTATTGTTACAGAAATTTACAAGAAGCATGTCAAACAAACAGCTAGTCAAATTTCTTAAAAGTTACGTTTTATGATGTCAAAAAAGATTGCCAGCATGTTTATGATCTTTCTGTGCTAGAAAGTATCCTCAGTCCAGCCTTCTACTCATCTGACAACGACCAGTGCTTCCGCTATGTTTTCTTCTTCTAAACCTCCCCTGTATTTAAACAGGCATTTCAAACTGTTCTATTAGGTATTTTAATTTTACAGCTAAAACCTTGTATAGGTTTTGCCAGGACCCTGACAGGCCTAATGGCTGCCCAGGGCTCCCCCCACCCTGCCCACTGCCCAGGACCACATATCAGCCCCCGGGGCTGTCAGCCCCTGCCCTAGTGACACCACAGCAGGGCTGGCCTCCAGCTCCCCACAGCCCTGCCCTGCCCCACCATGGGACTCACCAAGCCAGGCCCACCCACCGGCCCATACCCTAGCCTGGCCTCAGCCCATCCCTACAGCCCTGTCTGACCACAGTTCCCCTCAATGGGCCTGATCCTGCCCGCCCACCTGCCGGTGGGCTGATGGCCTGGCCTGGCCTTGGCTTGTCCTCATCTCCAGGGAGGTGCCCAATGCCCTGGGCTGGGGCTAGACCCCAACGCTGGCCGCAAGCCCCAGGGGTGCCCCCGTCACTCCTGGTGCCCTAGCCACTGGGAACCACCAGCCCACAGGGTGCCTGGGCAGGTTTAACAACATGAGAAACAAAAAAGTGACTGAAAACCATCAGCAACTGTTTGCACAAGGAACATCAACAACAGCTTGAGTAAACGTACTTAAGCAGCAAGCAGGATCCAAAGCCCATACTGACTCAAGCCTTTTGCTATCACACAGTTATTCCAAGTCTCATTGTGACAGGGAAAGGGAAAAACAAAGGAATTGAGCAAACAAAATTGATTTTTACTCGCTTCCAGAAGGTTTTAAGTAATGGACTGCAGATCATGAGAGAGACTACCATGGAAGCTACCAGTAAAGGACAGCCAACCTGTGAGAGCAGAGAAGCACAAAGAAGGAAACAGTTAGAAACACCTAACCATTGCTTGCACACAGCAGTATCTCTGATTCAGCAGCAGTAGCCAGCCTGAGCTGTTTTTCTTTTTCAAAGCAAAGGTAATTATGCAAGAGACTGCCCAGCACAGGAGCTCAGCAGTGGGAAGGAAGACAGCACGCATCTGAAAGCTATACCACTGAATCAAGCACTTTGTGCCTATTTGTGGTTAGCAAGGGCAGTAAGGACTTCAGAACTGCAGATGGAGGTCTTCAGAGGGAGGGCTGCGAAACTTCTGCTGAATGAGAGCAGCAGCCTGATACGATTTTGACCTAGAAAGGCTACACCATCTCCCTTAGTTACCATGCCTCAACACACAGAGCTGAAGTAACTAATGGCGTTCTTCGAAACACTCACCAGCATTGCAAGAACGTACTTAGTTCTTCTGACAAACTCTGAGCTGAGATTTAGTGGGAAAGAAAAAAAACGATACGAGCAATTCTAATCTAATAAGCACACGTTAAAAAATTGGCTCAGTGACACTGGCAAGAAATCCAAATTAGATAGAAGGCAAAGGACCTGCCAAGCTTTGCCAGTTCTTCCACTTTAAGTCAAGACGAAGAGATAAACACTTTAACAACAGTATGATAATTAGAAAGCCCAACACATCATACCAGTGTCAATAAAAATTCCTTCTTATTAAAACACAATAGTTCACGCATAATAGAAGTAACTGCTCAGACTGCAACTGATCCTTATCAATATTTATCAACATCCTGGGGCATAATCCTGTTCTAGTAAGAAGATAAACAGAGCAGGCCAGAAAGAATTATGCACAAAATGGTCTTGCTCCACAGTTCAATATGGTTCCTTCTCCATACAGGTCAGCAACAGGCAGCCTTCTGAATGTCAGGGAGACTCTAGTCTGTAAACTTGAAGAAATTAAAGAAATAAATCTTTGAACCTATAAGCATGTCTGTACAGAAAGAAAAAAAGTTCAAATAGCTGGCACTGTCATTGTGTAAGCAAAACAGTGAAATTAATATTTCAAATCAACCATTCAAATTTCACAAATTGAGCAATTTGTGCAGTTGTTCAGAGAGTTAAAACCATTTCACGGATCACTAGTATGTGTAACTATTGATAAGACATTGGCTACAAACCTTAATAGTTTAATTAATTCTACCTCTCAAAATGCTGACTGTATATAAAGTAAGAGACTGCAACTTCTCCCTGAACAATTACCAGAAATTTTGAGGTCCTATTTCATCATAACCCTTGGTGAATTTCTAAGGTTTCATTACCTCCCACAGGTTTTCTCCACTTCTTGTCAGTGGATGTATGAAATAAGAATAACTGTCCGTTGTAAACAAGCACTGCTATACCCACTTATTGATAAAAGAAAACTGATTCTTCTCAGCCTTCTCTGTTGTATAAGGAAGCAACATTTTGAGATTTGAAGCGGAAAATAGCAATAAAACATAAACAACAAACTAACTAACACCACTGCCAGGCAAACTACCAGTTAAGAATTACCAATAGTAGAACACCAGAAAATGGATCAACGTATTTCTGGGGACAGGACTAGATAGTGCGAAGTTTTTGTTCTGAAAGAAGTTCAACTCATCTTGAAACTCAGAAAATAGATCTGGAAAGTACTTCAAAAGATCCAGTCCCTCCCGGGGACAGCTCCACCACACATTTACAGCTGGTATTTCTCTAAATCGTTTTTAATGCCACCCCAAGGTAACCTCCTCCTAGAGGTATTTTTCCCCCAAGAAATGAAACCAGGAAATGACATTCCTAAATCTGTCTAAACGAAAGGAAACTCATCACTTCA
>VYZV01003883.1:52030-63297 GCA_013401275.1 Pandion haliaetus | reverse complement strand
CTGCTTCAAGGTACTTGACACCCAGCAAGCCCAAGGTACAAACACCTGAAGAAGGCATACATGGAAACTCAAATTGCTACTCACCTTATAATTGCCACAAGTTCCTGCTCTTCTACTCTAAAAGCAGGTAGCCTTGTTAAATAAACTGTGTAAATCAGATTCAAGATCAAACCCAAATGTTTACCATCCTTTAGCTGTCTTTGCTGCTACACAATAGAATTTTTTACTGCTCTGATGCCTTCTCACAACTGCAATAAGAACAATTCAGATCTAGTATTTCCTTGTACACAGCTCTAGAGCTGCCTTCACCAGAAACACAATTCTCTCCTCTGTTCATTTCTGAAGGGAAAGAAAAATGGTTTAACTCGGGGGTTTGGAGCCCTGTTACAATACAGTGGGAAGGGCAGAGAGCTGTGAGAATGTACGCTGAAGTGAAAATTAAAATATTTTTAAACAAATTTTCATCAACTAGAAACTTGTCCTAGAATTTTAAAAATCTTATTCACAGTACTGTTAATAATATTCTTTTGTAATCAGTACTCTTCATGCAACGTGCATGCCATTTTATACCTTGTCAAACATCAAAGTTTTGTACATTTTTGCTGGTAGCTTAACACTTTTTTCTTTCTTTAAAGTCTTCTTTAATATTAAACTTTCACACTAATCATGCTGTAACCTGTGTAGGCATCCTGCTGCAACTACAGTCTTTTTAGCCACTTTTACCCAAGAGAAATTTGGAGAAGGGAAGGAACAGGAGATAAAAGAAAGGCAATCCAAGTACATGACACCAGGATAAGGAGAAGGAAAATTGAGAAGGAGGAAAGATGGAAAGGAAGGGAAGTCCTACTAATTTTCACATGAAGACAAGCGTGCAACACGGACAGGACAGACCACAAGACAGGAGAAATTTCTTCATCCAAGAGGAAGAAAATCCATATGTGTCATGCATTCAATGAAGAGCCAGGATCCTGTTCTATACATAAGTATCTTTAAAGTTAATCATGTTCTGTGCTCATTATGTTCAATAACTGGAGAAAGCCCCAAGAAAGATCTTCAGGACAGGTAGTTAAAGCCTCACAGATAATTCTTCATATTTAACAGCTCATCCAGTAGCTCTCTCATTATGCAAGGAGGATGGATTCAGCCATGCATTTTACCATAGATGTTATCACTAACATATATATTAAACACAGTATAAACAAAAGCAAAGAAATCCAACCAAACAAAAAATTATCCATACCCCACAAAGATAATAAGGTAGACCCATTCGATTTTGCACATATTTGCTTTGCAAATAACATTTTCATCCCTACTCTGCTAAGGATCAGTCATTACGTTACCATCACAGCACTAACTTGCTGAGATTTGAATATGGCAAGTTTTAGTCTTTAAAACAAACTACCTAGCTTACAGAATTCTTCCATCTTCATCAACACCTCAGGTCAAGGCAGGACCCACATTTCTCACTGCGATTTCACAACTGATTCCTGAGCCATAGCAAAAAAAATCCCAGAAACTCAAAGGTTTGAATTCAAGCCTTGGCAGATATAAGAAACATTAAGATGTTTTATTTTTTTTTAATAGGAAGTTTATGTGCAATGCAGATGTATAGTATGTATTCAAGGAGTGATACTGAGCCAAAATATAAACTAACAGACTATATCCAGCATAACAGGTAGAGTGAGGCCACCAATGAATCACCACACACACACAGAGGCAAAGAAATTTCAAAAAAGCAAATCAATAAATGTCATCCTTAAAAGGGTTTGATGACAGTGGGTACACGCACGTATCTATGTATGCTTTCTTCTGGTCATTCTCTGCTACGGTAGCTGAACCTAGCTTTCCACAAGTTCAGATGTTTTCATCAAGATTCCAATAGCACCGAATGCTTTTAAAAAAGTGGTATTCTATCAGGATTGCAGTACTTAATAATCTTTGTTACTCCTGTTTATATGTTAGAAAGGTTTCAAAGAAGAAAAACAGGAGTCAACTAAATTTTCAAAGGTAATTCCCCCCAGAAGATTTTGGGAGAAAAAAAAAGCTTAGGTTTTTTTTTTTTTTCTTCAAAAAAATCCAGAAACCCCTTGTAACTCCATTTGCCTGAAGAAAGAAACAAGCGTTTCATTTGAGAAGTATGTATGTCTTAAGGGCTACAGGATCTATTGAGAACCTTCTGTCTTTCCAAGAAAATTTCATACAGGAAGTATTGCAAGAAGAGACAAGCAACTCTGGAAAAATCAGCATCTATAATGCAAGAGCCATGACTGTAGGCACACAGCATGATACAAATATTGTTCTCACAACTTCTTAAAAGGCTTTTATTTCATTTTTACAAGGATAGCAATGTATCTTTTGACAAATTATGAGAGCTGCTTCTAAATCCACATGAGAGATTCTGAGATTGAGGACAGAGTTAAGTACGTTCTGTGCTTTTAGCTATGCCTAGCGATGTTTCATTCTTTCTTCAAAGAGCAATCTTTTGTATGGCCATCTGCACTGCAAGTGAAGAAATCAAGAGATGTTTTTCAAAAAAGGATATCAGAAAAGTGTGGGTATAGCCCTAATAGCGAAATGCCTACTTTGAATTCTTTGCAACTCATTATTTTTAGTTGCTCACTCAGCTTGACAATTCTAGCGTCATTTATATACTTGAGAGAGACTATTTGCTTACTGTAGGAAAGAACAATTTCCTAGGAACCCCACCCCAAAGAGAATTGAAACATTTCCATCTGGAATCAAGCAAGGATCTACTGTTAATAAACTTTCTAAAAGTCTTCCAAGAAATGCTTTTTTGCCTCAGCTTTCCATTCAGTCCTAAGACCAAAAAAAAAAAAAATTTAAAAAAAAAATTATTTATTCTATCAACACAGCAGACTAATCAGTAAATCATTTATCAGGATTTATATTATCAATCCAAAAACATAATACTGCTCAGATCACTTCCATTCTAAGGTCTTCTGTGTACTGGTAATAAAATGAAGCTCTGCAAACAGACCATTGGTTTTTTTCAGCTTCATATTCTATATAAGAGCAGATTTTTACAGATACCTGAAGTTAAGACAATTCATATTTGATTTAAGTCCCACTTTCCAATCTAATATCAAACATCAAACAAAAAAATGCAGACTATGGATATGCAAAGATACAAGTTCATCTCTTAAAAAGCAGAGTTCCCAGATATAAATTTCTAATTAATTTACAAATTATGTATACTAAAGTTAACCCTTAACAAATAATTTTAAAGAAGCACAACAAAAAATTCAGAAGTATGATGGAGATATTACCAGTATTTAAAGTGCTCAGAGTTTTTTAGAACACGGAAAAACACCAACCAGAAGAGGAAGTAGCCCTTCAATGTCCTTTATCTTGTTATACAGATAAACCTAGACTGAAATCAATTGCTCATTTCAATGAAAGATTAAAAGATAACTAACAAATCTTTCTCTTGCCTTTGAATGTACATTGCTCCAATTTTAAGCTTTATTACACACAGAATACTCTGCACAGTATTAAAATATATATATTAGACTTGACAGCACCCTACTCTGAAGCAAACAACCACCCACCACCTCAAATTTGTCTTTTTCTTATTTTTCATGACCATTCAGCACTGGCACAGCATTGTCTTCTTTTGCTCCACTGTACCACAAGAAGCAACCATTTAGTTACCTATCTAATATAATTCCAGGGCCCTCCCTCCATTCAACCCCTTGTTCTAGGCACACTTTTTCCAGCTTTCCATTTCAGGATTTTCTGGAACAAGTTATCCAGCTCTGCTAATTTTCTAAGTGTTTATTCCCAACGGCTATTATTTACTCAGTGTGTGTGAAATATTTCACATCCTGTCAGAGTGTAGTAACATTATCTGGAAAGACCCAGAACACACCACAGTGGCATTTACAGAACACTTACTTACCTTTTATCCCGTATCATCAGTAACTTCATTGTTCCATTTAAAGTATGCAACTCTGACAAGAATGACAGAAGAAACTTTGTGAAAGGGAAGAAAAATGGAAAGTAGAGAGAAATGGAAGCTAGAAAGCAAATGCCACATCTTACTCTCCCCAAAAGATACCTTGTTTTCAAATTAAGCTGGAAAAGTCTTTATTATTTAGATAAGGAAACAAGAAAATAAGGAAAGGGGAGAACTAACCTGTCAGTGGAGGAAATCATTCTCTAGTCAAAATTTTTGTCCAAAGATGCAGAAGTTAATGTTTAAGGTGAGGCATGACAGGGGAATACACACCTATTAAGTCTCTTAAGAAATCCCAGGGGACTGCTAAACGAGGTTTGAAAGAGAGCAGCCTGATGATTAGAGACACATACAAAGGATGACAAGATGAGGAATTATGAGAAATGCTGAAAGAATAGACAAAATTACAAAGGCAGAAAACACAGAGTGAGACTGGACAGAGTAACTCACAGCTGAGACCAGGTCATGGGAAAAATCCTTGTCCAAGGAGGACAGCTGAACCAGTGCTACTGGTTCATTAATCAGATAAACAGCTCCAACAGCTTCCACACCTCAATGTTAAGAGGGCTACTCATTGCACCTCTGTTTCACTGGTACTGAAGTCTCACTTCCTCTTGTCTCAGACATGTTTATAGGAGGACTGCTGCACTTTCTGGAAGTCCTACAATATCTCTTTTCCATTTTCAGAAGATTTTATTCAGAACAGCTTATTACAATACATTATATCATAGTTTGGGTTCCACTTTTCTAATCCCTACTACCCCCCCCCTCCCCGAGTAGCTCACTGACTGAAATAAAAAGGATTTTTCTCCTACTGCCAGCAAAATTACGTATTTACCCCCTTTTCCCCCCTTTCAGAAGAACAAAGTTCCCTTTTGAAGCCATAATAGACATAAATTGTCACCTCTATCTCATACCACCCTTTTGGAAGGTGAGGGATGTTGAACCAGTAAGGCAAAAATGAGTATGAGCGCTCTGGTCAAACCTGGGCATGTCTTGAAGTTCAGACAAGCCTATGTTGTAAGAACATGAAATAAATCCACATAGTTGAGACAACATACAGAAAACTAACCCTGGATTTACTGCTTTGTCACCAGCAGGAAGTGAGCAAATGCAGTCATATAACTCTGGCTACCAAACCTGGTCCCTACGAAACACCCAGACACTACACCTTCACACAGGTGGCTTTTATTGCTCCACCTGTGAAATTTCATTTCCTTCTGGTGCAGAGACAGGGCACATGCACAACTATGTCAGACTACAGAGCAAGACGCAAGAGATGCACAAAGAAAGAGGCAGAAAATGTAACAGTCCATAGACATCATTGCCTAAGTAACTGGTGTGTTATAAACTGGAAAGGAGAAGAAGTTTGCGTTACCAACTGGGCAAGATTCCCCATGACATAAATCCAGAAATTCAAATACCAAAGGACTTCAAATGCACACTGAGTTGATTTCAAGTCTTTTACGGAATTGCTTAAAAGATAAAAATAAAGTCTGATACACTGGCAATCTATAAAAATAGAAAGATGCATTATTATCACAAGTGTAACATGACCGTAAACAATTCACTTAAGGTCATTCACTTCAGCAGCAAATGAGCATTCACCACACCCAGCTCACAGATGTATGGGAGAGCTCAGCATCTGGTAAGCACTTGTGGGACCTCGGGTGCTGCTGAACACCAGGTCGGTGCTTCACGGTTGTACAGCTGCACTCCTCAGCCCAATCACTACTCTGAGAGGGGGCTGTAAGGAACCAGTACCTGGGTTACCAGCAAATACAACCCATTCCTGCACTTTTCCCAGTAACTAAAAGGAATACGAAGAGCAAACACCAAACCATACACAGTTAGCTTTTGAATTAATAACAAGACTACTTTCACACACAAAAATGAGCCAATATTTAAAGTAACTCACAGGTTTCAGGCAAGTAATTTGAAGCCATCAGCTATTACCGTTTGAAACAAGCACCTAATCACAAGCTATTTCAGCACCTTGACTATACACAGCTTCACAAGCTTCCATAGGGGACAAATATGAAATAAACAAGTGTCCGATAGTACTGGAGAATTCCCAGTTTTGTTTACCCGAACACCCAGAAAACCAAGTCAGGTCCTTAATAAACTAGTGGCAGGGAAGAGGAAGCAGAGCTGCAAACAGGTACTTACTATTCCCCTAATAGCAATGCAGAAGCACTGTTACTGCACTCTAAGCACAACAGGATCAAGCCTTACCTCAGCTCAGACTCTCATGCATAAGCAGTTATTTCTATAAGAAGAATGAATTAGAAGATTTATACACAAGTAACTAGAAGTAGGATTGGACCCACAGGCATCTGGAACCATAAAAAATGAGTTTACAAGGTCCATCATAGGCACTTATTCTCCCACATGAAAACATGACTTTCACAAGAATAACCACCAAAAAAAGCAGTTTTATTTGACATGACATGACTAAGTCCAATATGTATGTGTGTGTACACATATTATGTATAAAATATATATATACATACATACACTTTTTTTCTTTTATGGAAAAAAGTAAATAGAATCAAGACACTTCTTAGCTGACAGATGTTATCTTTGAACTTTTCTTTTTAGGAGGTTAAGACGCATGATTCTTAAAGAAAAAAAAATTAAAAGCTACCAGTCTAAAATATTTTAACTGCACACTTCTTGTCCCCTGAAATGAAACATTGTCTACGAACCAAACAGAACCTGAAACTAGTTTTCTTTTATGTAATTCTTCTGAGGATCTGAAGGTGTCCTATACATAGCTCACATCTATTAGATTCCTTAATCAAGGTATAGGCATTTTGGTTTCTTAATCCTTTAAGGACTGGCATATTAATTTTCTGTCAAATGCTTTGATTTAAAGTATCACCTCAGACACCCAGGTTTTACTTTTATTTTAAGATGTTAAATGTCATATTTGAGATTCCATCAAGGCATTAAAAATAAGTTACAGGTCCCGACTTCATCCTGAGAAACTTCACAGATCACGGAATTCTCTTACCTTCACAAAGCTTTCTCCAGAGACACACACATGCAACTGATCCTGAGGGCTGCAACTGGCTGAGGGCAAGAACCATCCACAATTCAGTATTACCTTGGTAAGTTGGGGCATGCAGGGACAGTGGTGTGCCAGGATGTGTAAATGGGACGTAACCCAAGAGACATAGCTAGCATCACCTAACGTGGTACAGTCACAAAATCGTATTGCCTTATTCCCAACTCACATAAAAGCTATTTCTGTTCATGCTTTTTAATACTGCTTACTGAAGTAATACCATTACTATTTTGTGAAACACTAAAATGCTCTGATTCATGCCCTCAGGGCTTCAAACTCCTTCCAGTGAGTAGACAGGAAATGTGGACACCTCAGGTCAGGGGACAATCAGGTGCCTGAAGTAGACAGCGTCAACTCACAAGAGTCAAGGCAAGGCCTGACATAAAAGACTCTAGTTTTAAGCCCAGACTGAACCACAAATGCAATCTAACTGCAGGTTAATTAACAGCTTTGTAAGATACAACCGATCACCATAAGAAAATCCTTAATCTTAGATTTGGGTATTTCAAGAATAGATTATATACTGTAACTATAGTCTTAGCATCTGAGGAACATACGTCACCTAGTCCCATAGTTACGTATTAAAGGAGTGTCTGAAACCTACCTAAATATATAGCAGATAGAAAAGTAAACCAACTCCATGGGACAAAGCATGCCTAGCTGCTCTGTTCAAGTCCCAATGAAGTCAACGACAGACTTTAATTTCCATAGGAGTTAATTTAAGTCAGAATCTTCAAAAAACACACTTCAATCATGAATTTCTGTATGCATATTTCAGGCCCTGGTAAACTGAAAGTGATCTGAATACCCTACCTTAAAACAACCTCAGTCTGCTACCATAACATAGCCAAACTAGTTTGTCATCCAGAAAAATTATTAAAAACATGTAAATATTCAGTCGTGGTTACATTTTTCAAATACAGATCATACTACATTACCAGCGATGTGGGAAGTATCCAGCACTTCACATGCTGTTGAACCACTCTTTGCTCCTCTGACAGTCACTTCTGAACAGCTGCAAAAGCATACAGGCTACAAGAAAACTGATGTTTTCAAAATTTAAATGAAGAATTGCCATGATTTCAATTCTCGTAAATTGGGGTTTTACTAAAACTAGTCAAGAATAATCCTTCCCCAAACAACATACTGAAAGCGTGTTTATACTGAAACTGAACTTCTGTACTGATCAAGACAAAAATAAATGGTTTGGGGACAATTTAAGATAGCTCAGAAAAACAACCGTTAGGAAAATTTCAGGTCCAGTAACAAAGAACTCCATTCCACCTGTGAATGCCTGACCTCACTCAGCTGTCTGCTTACAAAACAAAGGGAAAAGAACAAAAAGCCTGCTATGTTTGATACTCCCTTTTAACTAGTGAACATCTAAATTTACAAGCAGCAATTTCCTTTCCGCATCTCCCAAAACAAACAAAAAAGCTAATCTTAACATAGCTTTTCTCCTAAAGAGAAGGTGTGATAGAACTGAAAAAAGGGACCTCCAGAGGTCCCATCTAACCTCAGCTGTTCTGTGATTCCGTGATCTTCTTGGGTTTTGTATTTCAAAGTCAGATTGCTTTGTTCAGGCAATCGCTTTGGTATACATACAGATTTTAAAATGACAAAACTAAGTTGTAACTTCTGAGTTTCAATGCCTACCTTTAAATCTGTCCTTAAGAGACTAAGGGCAGCTGAATACAAGTTATTCTGTTGGTCTTTCACAGTGGGAAGACATCAGACACTTTTTTTGTCTTTCTGAATCTCATAACGTGCATTCAGTGAAGAAAAGTGGCAAAGGCCACAGGTACAGAGCCTATCTGCAGTGGCTGCCTATCAGCAAGGAACTGATGGCCACCAGGAAGCCGGCAAGAAGTCCCTTTGCATTGGCAGGCACAAGTGCAGCACATCTCAGAGCATCCACCCCTTCTACAGTGCATGCTGCCTGAAAGACTAAGGCCCAAATATGGAGTCCTACAGAATAACAAAGCATATGCTGTTAGAGGGTAGAGTTGGTTGTTAACCTACAGTGAACAAACTCCCACTCCACAAAACTAACTGAAATGTTTATATTAATAAAGTCACAAAGGTGCTAACAGACTAGTCACTAACATCTGGGCATATCAGAACATTCGGACACTTTTTATTACAGTTTCAGGAATCTGCCATACAAGCTCAAGAAAATAAATGAACTAACAGGAACTCACTCTAACAAAGCAATACTCATCTGTCAGTAATTGATCATATTCTTTCTTTCTATATACAACTGAAGAGGATGACCTGAACATTGCATCTCTTTAAATGGAGACAGTTGATACTCTCAGATAATGGCCCACAACGGCAAACAATTCAAGAGGAAGCTTGTGAACATCCTAGAACTTCTGTTAATTACTAAGAGGGAGTTTCCAAGTGTGGATTGCTTATGGCCAAGTGTTTGCTCTTCCCCTCCTCCAAAATACACTAGAAAGTGGAAAGGTAGAAATAGAATTTAAACACTTTCCAATTTTGCACTTCAACAATCCTGAAAAAAAATTGGAGGTAAAATTAGGGAATTACTGGTTTGGTTCTGTGAACTGGTAATTGCAAGATACAAGAGTGTTTTCTAAAACAACCTGCATGCATAGCACAGAATTACCTATGAAAACGAGACCCAAACCCAAAATGTATAAATAGCAAACTTGTTGGCCAGCACAGCTACCAAGAAGAAATTTTAAGTATTTATAAGCTCTTTTTTGCAGATGAATTGCAGGCAAGCACCAAATTTTACAGAAGTTCCATTTCTGATTTTACCCTATGGTGATGCTTTAAGCGAAAGGAATTGTTTCCACAGCAGCACAACTTTATTCATAATTTAACCAGGTTTACTTTGGTTCAGTTTAACTGTAGTAGGTTAACTTCTTATATCGAAACCTAATTCAAAACAAGTTTATTATTTATTACTGATACAGGTTTAACTCAACTAGTTATGCAGAGACAAGACAAACTGAACCTACCCAGGAACCTGTTTTGCAAAGTCCCTTCAGACGAAGTGTTTCATACAGATACATATAATTTGGCGGTTTCCCCCATTATTAACAGATCTGGCTGTAATTACACGAGTTTTATGCTACTTGGAAACTTCACAGATAAAAATCACATGCGATCCCTAAGAAAAGATAACGAAGGGAAAGCATCTGAAGTTTACTACCCAAGATACACAAGGCAGGGAATAAAAAAAGCACCCACCCCACCCCCAAAAAAACCCCACCAAAACTCTTGGAGGCAGCACTGCTCTCCTGTCTACAGCAAGACTAGAACAAAGTTTAAAGGGCAAGAAAGAAAAAGTTCAGCTTTTACTGCTGGACTTTAATCCGTATCAGCTCGTAACAGTAAAAGTTTAATAACTTGTGTTCATAACCACCGGTAAGAATTCTGCACTGTTGAGCAAGCTTAAACATTCATAATGCTCCTGTTTTATTAAGGAAATCAAAATATTACAGATCAGAAATGCCTAGATTTTTTCCCTTGGGGCTACTGTCATTGCGCTAACTGTAATCTACACTAAAAGTCAGAAGCTCACAACATTAAACACACACATATATAAACCTAGGTCTTCCAAGCATCAGAATCCAATATAAGTGCTATCTTGTAAAACACAAAGCCCACCCTTCCAGGATCATTAAAGTCCAAACTGCTCCCAGACCTGCAGCACTCCAGCACAGCAAGGAATCCTTTTCCAACACCATCTACCAAAGAAAAATTATGAAAAGGCAAGTAGGAACACATGTTATTATTGAGCTAACCTACAGTCATACAATTCCATTTGCAAAGGAATTAGTATCTTTTATACTTATGACAAAGAAGCCCCACAGCATTGTCTGTGTCAAAGACCTCAGGGGCAGAGGATGGCTGCCTGAGCTCAAGATGGAAAAAAACACACCTTAATGTTCAACTATGAGCTCTAGAGTGTCACAATGAACAACACACGCCAGAAAGTCAGCTGGGCCTCCACCAAATGCATATTGGAGAAAGAAAATGGACTACCAGAAAAAGATTTTTCAGGATGGAGGGAGGGTATTTGCAGTTTTGAAAGAGTTTGAATACAGTGATTTTGTAAAATGGTCTGGTCTCTTTTGTCCCCTCAGTTACACAGTGAGTACATTTCATGAATTTATTTGTGCTATATATAGCCTCAGAAATGCATTTGCTTCCTGAGAAACCATCATTCATTTCTGTGATAGCAGCTTA
>VYZV01003883.1:16733-48289 GCA_013401275.1 Pandion haliaetus | reverse complement strand
GCTGGATTCCGCCGCGGCCGGAGCCCCGCGCCGCCGGGAGCGGGCGCTGGGCGGGCGGAGGCGCCTGAGTGGCGAGAGTTGAGGCGGCCAAACCTCCCTGTCAATTTCTGAAGCGTCCTTCGGGCTCCGGCGTGAGTTTTGCGGCGCTAAACGTGCTGAGGGGAACCGAAACACGTTCCCGCCTTGCCACAGAAAGCCCGCAGGGTCTGGCTTTTCCAAAGGGCCCGGAGATAAGGCAGCGCAGAAGGATGGCTGGGGAGCCTCGGGGCGGCCAGGTGTGGGAACGGCCGCCTAAAGGCGTGACGTTCTGCTAAAGCGTCAGACTTCGAATGAATAATGACAGAGGGCTGTTAATCCGCACTCCGAGGGTAAGACTGGCAACAAGGTTCTGCTAGTGGGCTTCCTACTTCGGGTCTTGGTGAGACGTCCAGCTTCTGCGCCGCATCGCTGGGATTGCTGTGCGTTCGCCAGGGCAACGCTGGGAATGTAATGCTTGGAAACAATAAGGTGGTTAGTCAGCAAATAAACATTCCTAAGATAGCAAAATATTTTTGTACTTTCTTCTGCAACGTGTAATTCGTAACGCTGCATTTTGGTATGATTGCCAACATGTATTGCAGTTAGTACAATTTCCGTCAGTTGATGAAAATGTAAAAGTTGATTGTTTGCTCGCTGTGGGTGTGTTTTGATCCCTTCATTTAGTCTCATGGCTGTTGATGTTACACAGCGGCAGTTGTTCACTACCGCCTCAGTTTTTCAGTCCATCGCACTCGGTTGTATTTCTGCGCCTTTAGATCTCTTAAAAATGCTCTGAAATCCATTCAGTGACTCATATGCATTTCAATAAATTTTGCATGGGTGTCGCGGAAACAGGCCAATCTACTTCTGTTGTAGGCAACAGCCTCCCACAAATGCCTTGCTGCCTCCCAGTCTCATATATAGAGAAGTTCGGCTCCCAGGGGCCTTCAGTTTTCAGTGGCCTGTACATGAAAATTAAATTTCCAACAGATAGATCGCTTTTTTGTGCGAGTCTGGTTGCCCATAGAGTTCAATGTCTCCAGCATCCATGGACTTCTGGCCAGATGTGCAGCCATGAAAAGAATACAGGGAATAGAGGCCACAGTTCTGAAAGGCAAAGTTGGAAACAAAGTTACTTTTTCTCTGATTAATCTGAGCCTTGAGACCTTCAAAGAGTTCATCACCACCTTTTTTAGGAAGATAAACTTGGGAACATCCAGATACGTGATCCATTTTTATCTACTATCTAAATACCAAGTCTTTTTAAATGTCATTTTCTACCTTCTCTGCGACCATACAGACTAGTAACACTGAAGCTGAGATGGTCATTTAATTGCCTGATTCCAGAAACCAAGAAGAAAAATGCATTCAGAAACAGTAAAAATGACACTTTTAAGCCCTTCAACCTTTTATCCCTTTTTTCTTTTAGTTCTAGTGTATTTTGGTGGGGGTTCATTTTTGGGGTTTTTTTCAGGTTTTTTTTTTCTCCTTTCCCCCCCCCCGTAGGTTCTCTGCAGGCAGTATATTTCAGGTAAGAGTAGAACGTGAAGTCCAGGTTTTGTTTTTGCAGCTACTCAAGCCTTTCAAATGTATCTCATTTTTGCTTCCATCATCTTTTGAAGTGATAGTATTTAATTTTGGTAAGTTGATTGTTGCTACTAGAAATGCTAAATTATACTGATGGACTTCGGTTTATATTTAAGCATATAGCCTGTCATTTACAATGACTTGTACTGTTCTTGTAAAATGTCTTTTTCAATGCCCTTGGGCTTGTCAGGCTGAGTGGCATGCTTGTGCTCAGCCATTGTACTCCTCCTACGACTGGATAAATTTATTATTTAGACAGATTTAGTGCACCAAAACTGTCCAGCAGACTTCAGCCTTCATGCCAAATGGGTCTAGGCGAGCAAGTGGGTTTACACATGTAAGTAGCCATAAACAACACAAAAAAGATCTGTCAGTCAACCATGTAAAATTTTTTGAGTGCCTAAGGGTCCTGACAAGTAATATCTGGTGGATTTAAATTAATAAATTTGAGAGATTTATGCCCACAGCAGTATGCCAGAGTCCTTCCCAGAGCTTACCGTCTTCATGGTAGAACATGACACGTTTGTGTCTCTCCTACCCCAATCCATAGTCTGTTATCCCAGTACAAACTGACCTCACCTCTAACCTAAATGTTCCTTGCAGCAATCTCTCTGGCCAGGACGCAGAGCTTAAAGCTGGGAAGTGATACTGTCTTAAACCATTTTAACTAATTCTACCAAAGCACATCTCTCAGAGCCATAGTATTTGCAGGGTTGAGATCTGAGAAACAAACTCTGAGCTTGCCTGTATGTTCTCTAATCATGTGGGATCAGGAGGGAGGTCCAGATTCTGAAATGGTCCCTTTCCATCAGTTCCACCAGAATAGAGGTGAAATAGAGATATTGGTGGTTATCTGGACCTAAGATTCATCTGAGTTTTCAAAAGCAAAACTTAGCTTTTGCTCCAGGAGCACGAGACTGGAAATGGCTTGTATGCGAGATACTTAAAATTACATTTCAGACAATAAACTGCTTCCAAGGAATATGACCTCAGAGTTTAGGCTAAAGTAGTGTCATGCAGACCTGGAGAGCAGGAAATCTATTATAGCTATGCAGTTGAACCACCGGAGTGCCTAGGAGTGTCACTGATAAACAGCTTGCTAAAAGACTGATGAGCAGGCTGTCAGCTGTCCATCACAGCACTAACTATGCAGGACACCCAGGAAATAATGTTCTAACATAATGCTTAAAGATATGTAGCATAAACTGAATGCACCAGGCTGCTAATGACAAGTCCTGGCATTCATGCTTACTGCATAGCTAAAGTCATTAGCAAATTTAAATATATCACAGATACAAGACAGAGATAATCACTCATAAGAAAGTGCATGATACAATGTATTGATGAATTATATGGAGAGGGGAGCTGTGTCCTGGACTTTTGGATTTCTCAGGTTGCAGTGCTATAGGAGCCGGAACTGCAATCTGCTGCCACCTACATATGGTACTCCTCTTGCCAATTGTGCTAGCCCTCAGATCAGAAAACCCCACACCGAAAATGCAAGCCTGTGATTAAAAGTAATTGGGTGAGTCAGCGGACTCGGTGGATGGCAGGGGCAGACTCTACAGCAGCTGGTGTTCCCATTGCCTAGCAAGAAGGCAGCCAGCCTCAAAGAGTCAAGAAGTGGGGTCTGTGGAGAGCTGGCAGCAGGAGGGGTAGAACCTTGTGCAACGTAGGTGAAAGTAGAAACTAGTCATCTCTGATGAGCAGCACGTATACTGCAAAACTACAGCATGTCCCCAGTGTGTCTTCTGAAGGACCATAACTCTGTTTTTCTTTTTGCTTCAGAATGAAATAAGCAGTATTGTTTTTTCTAACGATGAAAGAATACATCCATATGTAAGAAAGTACAGAATTGCATCTGCATCTTTTTAAAAGGTACAAGGAAGTGTTTAACATAAAAGTATACTTCCCGTGACCCTTGCTGAGTCATATTTTCTTCTGGAAGTACTCAGTATTAGCAAGTTGCTTAACAAAAAGAAATTTGGTACAGTCTGGTCCACAGAGTTAATATGATTTACTAATGTTTGCAAGAAAAGCAATATGCATCTGCGCACTGCAAAATTGATAAGTCTATATTAATAGATACAGACTTCTTGGTGATAATAAAGTCATTTAACAATTGCTCCCACCTCTTTGTTACCCATGGAGGGAGCATTCGGGAATTCTGCACTTCTTCCAGCAGTAGAAAGTATTGGCAGTTGGCACAGGAGGCATTCCTTCTCTCTACTCTTTCGGAGTCTTCCTTTCCTGCATAATAAAGAGCACCCCAAATACCTTCTTGAACGTATTCCTTCTATGAGGGTGAAAGAACAACCAAAAGGATTGAGGCTGGGAAGCAAGTCAGACTGAACAAACAACACTTTATAGAAAACAGGCTGTATATGGCATATTCCACAGCAGGATCTATACAACATGTAAAAGAAAGCAAGTATTTCATCAAGGGACTCTCATCTGACAGAACCATAAAACAAGAGCAGGAAGCTTCAATACTTCAAAATATCAATAGAAGTCCAGTATGTGGAGGATGCTGTTCCACAAGATTGTTTTATCTTTCTTTAAGACAGACAGAACAAAGCACCACAAAAAAGTGAAATAATATTTCACCATCATTTTTCTGTTCACTCTGTTTCTTCGCTAGTATCTTCTGATGTTTATTCATTTCCTGTTTACATTAAAAGTCATATCCCTAACTGCAAACTCAGGTCTCCTCTAAGCCTCATCTCCAATTGAAAATTAAAATGTTTAATTAAGTATGAGCACTGTCTAAAAGAAACAGCCCTTAATTCAAATTTAATTAAGATAATATTAAGAGATTATATATATGTGTCTATGTGTGGAAACCCCAAATTCCAAATTACTGGGATACATTAGAACTGTCCAGCTTCCTAAAATGAAGGTACTGGAGTTTGTTGTCACAGAATGTGCATGGACCAGCTTAAAAAATAGCCGTGTCAGCATAAGATGAAGAATTGTCTTCCATGACCCGTGATATCTCAGAAAGCTTTCAGGCACACAGCAGGGCAGTGGGGAGCACAAGCGAGCCTCAGAGGTCTTGGAAATGTTTGTGACATTTTCCTAAATTTTCTGAAAAGATTAACTTTTCTGAAAAGCCATACAGTGGGTTAGGCAGCAGTGGGAGCTGTAAAGGGGTTTGATGAGTGCGTGCTTGTAAGATTTGGAAGACCCTAGCATTGTATTAGATGTGGTTGGCTTAGTCACTAATTGCAGGTTTCCCTTGAAGAGCAGATAAAATCTATGCATAATGTTTATGATTACCAGGGGAGGGACATCACATGCTGCCTGGCTTAACAAAGTATATGACTTGACCACAGAAATTCTAGTGTGATTAGTAATATGGTATGGGGAATACAACATAAAATTATGTATCATTTGCACAGCATGACTTTCTGTTTATCGCCACTAAATGGTTAGTATCATAGCCATGTGGAGACTAGTGTTACAGGTCATGGGGCTGAGTATGAAATTCAAGGACTTTAGAAAGGTTAGAAACATGCTTTCATAACAGTTAATTTAAACATTTTTACAACTGAGGAATTTTTTTTGCTTTGGAGTCAAGAATACTTAGAAAGTTTATAGCAATTATTTGAAAAACTCCCTTCATGGTAAAGTGGAGAAAAAGCAGACAGCACTAGATAATTTACTGTGATGCCTCTACAAAGCACTTGTGTAATGTCTTATAGGCTCTGTAGTATTCTTTCCTAAATCACGTCCCAGATTAGCTAATACAAATATGTTCCTTCCTTAGAAACAAGTTTCTTTTTCTATTCAACTTGCAGCTGTGAATGAAAAAAAAGAAAACTCTGATTGTTTTGGGAAAGTTTTGTTCTCCCAGAAAACCATTCAGTTCATTTTTTATTATTGCAGTGATTATGGACCCTAATTTTGTTTAAGGTGTAAGCCATTATGAGGTTATTTTTTAAATATAAAATCTACATGTAATGTATTTTCCACAAATTAAATATTATATTTGAAACAGCTCAATAATAATGAGGAGGAGTAGGTTTAAAGACCATATAGATTGATTACTGAAGATACAGTGCGTGCTGGAGGAAGCGTTGAAATTAGGTTTTTGAAAACCATAGTATTTTTATCAATATCATGATGTTGGCTTCCAATTGTTTATGAAGATGCAAAATTTTCAAAGGCTGCTCATCCTGGCTTCTATTTTTGCACATGCAAATGACAAAATTAAGGTCAAACTACTTTACCTTTCAGTTGGCTGTGAAAGATAGCTGCATGTTATCACTTGTGTGTGCAGTTGTTTGGATTCATAACAAATTAGAGTTGCACACATACATAACCTATACATACACTCTAAATTCCAATTTTCTGAATAAAATAATTGTTAGCCAGAGTCTCAAATTCAATTTGAAGAAAAGTGTAATCCTATGAGAGAGTAAAGGCTGCTAACAGAAATCCTTACAGTAAATTGGCAATGCAGTGGAATCTATATTTTACAATCCATTGTAACTGAAAAGGAAGCATCTCATACTTCATACCTGATGACAATTCAGAAGTAGGACAGTACCCTGTACTTCCTAAAGTTGCAAGAATAACAAGAAGTCTTGCTGATGTAAGCGGAGCTCTAGATGAGCGCTGTGGATAACATATGGTCCAGAGTAGTGATAGGCACTTTTGAAGATTAAAAGAGTGTTTTAATGGAAATCCACATGTAATGACGGTTTAAAATCAACATTCTAAACCATTAAATAGAACTATTCCAATTTTTTACAATTAACACGCATAATACTCTATGAAGTACATTCTAACTTTTCAAGTGAAGAAGTGAAGCCCAGAGATGCCAAAAGCTGCCTCTTCAAAAGAGATATCAAACTTCTTGGTGTCTCAGACTTGAAGAACCATTTAAAATGCCCAAAATAATACACATAAGAAAGAAATTTCCAGACATAACTGGAAAGAAATTCTTGGTGATGAGAGTGACAATACACAGGGAGGGGTTGCTCAGAGGGGCAGTGGAACAGCCATCGCCGAGAAGGCCAAATCTGCCTTTCAAGTTAGCCCTGCTTTGAGTTTGGACAACGTGACCTCTAAAGGTCCCGACTTAAAGTTTCCTGTGATTCCATGACTGAGTTAGATTCAAGTGTCATCCTGAAGAAGTGGGAAGAACCTCTGTCTGAGGCCAGCACTGACATTCAAAACCTGCCTGAGTAGGTTTTATCCTGACATGGCACTGGGGGGTACAGGAGGAGGAAGACCGGGACTGTGGCAAGCTCTGCAAAGCTCTCCTCTGTCCTCATGGTGGTCAGATGTCTGGTAAGACAGAGAATGTTTCTTATGTTTCTTCTAACCTCCCATATAAAACTCTTCAAGGAACCACTATTGTACTGTCTTTTCTAACTAATTTGTGTATTGCTGAATCTTCAAAGTGGGAATAAGGAGTAAGAAAAATTGCAAGGAGGCATTTTATTGTAAAAAAAAAGTGAAACCTCTTCTTGTAAAAACTCATCATAGGCAGGACATAATGCTAAGGCATGCTTTTGAAGTACACACTGAACTATAAAAATTTTTCACTCACCAACATTGCTGCTTATATATGTATTTTTTTTAATAAGAATCATCAAATAAAACCATAAAAATCAGAAAATCCATATCTGCAGATTAGTTGATTCAGCATTGGTCAAAAATTGGAAGAACAAAACTTAGAGAAGCTTCAAGATCTTGCCTTTATTCTCTGGAACTCAGATTTGTTGTTCTAATGATTGTGTTTATCTTTGTTTCTGCAATCAGTCTTGACAAAGGCACAGGAAGGCAGATACAAAAACCTGTCCCAGAAATAATTGTGCACCACTGCTCGTTGAATTGTTTTGATTTTTTTTTTCTAATATGAATTTATAATAACATTAAAATAGATTTCCTGTGGGTTTTTTTCTTTATTTTTCTACCATTGACCATCTGTCTCCCTTTTGTGAGGACACATCAAATTTAAAATAGTTTCAAAGTTCTCTGTATCATAGACTTAATATGTGAGATAGTGTTAAATTCAGGGCTAGATTTGAGTCTGCTTCTGGTAAAATCAGCCACAGGCTCTGTTAAGACATTAACACTGAAAGAGGTTCACTGGTTGCCAATGGTAGAAGTTATACCAAAATTATATGAGATGCAATTTGTATGGATAGGTTGCTTGGATAGGAATGAATGCATGTGGGAGAATGTGCTTTTTTGGAATAGTAAGGATTATGAGGTAGAAATCCAGTTACAACCTGAAAGCTGTAAGATACCTTGCCCACATCAATGACAATAAATTAAATCTGGTTCTTCAGAGGCAGAAAGAATCAAATCAGTGGTCTTAAGAAGGAAATGAATAGGTTATTTAATTAACTTTTTTTTTTTAATGTTTACATGTATAATATGTCCTAGATATCTGTATAGATGTGCGTGTTTCTGTGGAGATACTGTTTAACTTTATCACTTTACTGAAATAATCACGATCCTCAAAGACTCAGTAAAAGTTCCCTGAGAATTTCTGCAATAGAGGTGAAACAGCCTTGTGCAGTGAGACCTAAAGAGTGCAAAGCTGTGTACTTACTCACGGCACGGGCTCGGTGTTGCCCACCAAGACTGTCAGGAGCAACAGGGCTCACAATCCTCACTTCAGAGAGAAAGGCTTGGAGCCCAGCCAGCTCCAACACTGTAAACATCTCAAACTTTTAAAAAGTTTCACTGCATACAGCAAAGGATATTAGCAAGCATGCACACTTAATATCTTCTGAGTTTCATTTTGTCTTTAAGAAAATCAGTTTTCAACCCATACGTAGCATAGTACCCAGCCTCTCCATGTGGCTTTGTGTATTCTGACAATGAATTAAATGCCCAATGGACAGTTTTGCACTCACGATTAGCTGATTAATGGCACCATTCCCTGGGGAAGCTAGTCAAACCATGTTTGTCAAAATAAGCAGCTATGCACATATATATATGTTTGCGCACACACACACATCTATATACATATATGGATGCACAGAAAGGTAAAGCAATAGATGTTCAGTTTGTATATTTCTTTCAAAACTGGAGCCTAATCAATACTGTTGAACCATGAATCAATACTTTTTTGACCTGAAGTCACTTCCCAAATAACACAATTGATTGCACAACAGCCATCAGGTTTCTTTAAATACTAAAAATGCTGATTCAATAGCTGTAGTCAATATACAGAGACATAATAAATTTTGTGGGAGGGAAGTTAATGTATTTACAATACAGCATTTGAAGGATTTGAGCATATGTAATGGAAAGGTGCTTGAGGATTTAAAAAAGAATGAGTGACTTTTCCTTCGTATTAGATAATGAATTTCACTACATACCTATATATGGGCAGTGACATTAACTTCCCAAGAGGGATTATAAACTTCCGAAGTACTTGAAGTTGCTCTTCTGAATACTCAGAGACAATTTTAAAGTGTGGTTCATTCTGCAAATCTCATTCTCTGTATAATAGTAACAATAGTCAAACTAACTTCCTTTCATGTCATTATTAAAGTTCCTTATAAACATTTCTTAGGATAAATTATGCAGACCCTCTTTGCCACTTAAGCTTTGTCTTCATTAAGCTTTATTGTTAACAATTCTGATAATGATCTAGAAGTAAAAAAAATGATTCTGGATTCTTTTCTTTTAGCTACGTATTACTTTCTGCAAACTAAGGGAAGAAAAAACATAGTAAAACATTTTCTCTCTGTGAAAGAGAAGAGATAAATAAATATGAAAACCAACCAATCTCTTGAATAAATTCAGTTCTGAAAGTACATTCAGTACTGTTAGTAGAAAAGTTTCCTGTGACATATTTAAACTAACAATACACAAAATATTAGAGTTGCCTTTTGTTGTTATTCTATTGAAGAGAAATAATGATGAACACACTTAATGAGTAAAATCCAGAATGTTTCCAACAGAATAATCAATCCCACCTCCCCAAACACCAACCCCAGATCTAGTAGCATACCTCTAAATTGAAGTTAACACTGCGTTCTGTTAACTATTCTACTTTTAAATCTTACGCTATAGTACAGGATAACTGAGAAAAGAAAATTTGTGTAGAAAATAAGAGCATATGAGAAGAAGATATTGTACATAGAATTAATTTCTATTCCCTTTCTAGGCCATTTAGTTGTCATCTGGCACAGCTGTCATTGACACCATCTTGTCTAAGTGAAAAAAGTTCCTTTTTTTTTTTGTAAGTTAGGAAAAAAAAGAAAGAAAATATCCATGTTACGCAGCTTCTGTCTCTTGAGACTTGATTCCCTATAAGGGGAAGTAAAAGAAAGTAGTCAGGCCAAAAATTGCTAAAATAAAAAAGGACAGTTGAGGAAGAGAAAATCATGAAATGACAAACTCTTGTTAATATCCAAATGCTAGTTTTAAAAGTTAGTGTTCCATGAATGAGAATATTACTGCAGCTAACTTGAGTTTTTCCATTGCATGATCAATGTTAATGATAAATATTCTGCAGGGTGTGCTGGCCCGGCTCTGAAATGTGCACTTTGACTTCACTGTGTTCTTGTAGCCGTCTAATTTCAATGAAGTTACTTCTCTTTTTATCTTGCAATCTTCCCAAAATTTTCTATTCTTTTTCCTTTCAATAAAGTAAATGGTTTTCCTTTGTATCAGTGAAAAATATTTCTAAGACCGGAAAAACATTTTTTTGCTCAGCTGCATTTTTTCATACATATACAGGATTTAAAAAAAACCCCACTCCCCTACTGCTTACAGCCTGTAGACCAAATCCAAAAGACATTTTTTTTCTTTTCAGCTGGCATCTTTTATCTGGATGCCTTTAATAATCTTCTGTGCAACAGTGCAGATGCAAGTACTTATGATGGTAAAGCCTCCTCCCCAAGATAATGCAGAGTACACTGCAAAAATACACAGATAACCACGCTGTGTCCTTTAAGAGATTAAGGCAGTTTAAATGAAGTAAATTGAAAACTTCATGGATTTCTGTATATTTTTCAGAACACATTTGATTTCAAAATACTCAGTGACCTGTGATTTTGTTCTCAGGTGTTAATAATGAGAACTCTGAATCAGGGAATTATAGGTAGAATGAGTGTTTAACACAACAAAAAGCTAAACTAAACTAGGCAAAAGCTTTTAGGAGAGGAAGGGTTCTGTTCCTACCTCACGCCATGTTCATTTAAAGGGGATCCCTATGCCCTAAAATCTCTTAAGTAGTGCAAATTTGAACAGGTCTAAGTATGAATACAGAGAGCACATGCAATGGCATTTACATCTGCATGCTCTGTGGGCATGTGGGCTGCTGTTCCAGAGTGCCTGGTGTTTGTCCTCTGCTTACCTGCATGGCACATTGAGGAGGCTTTTGGTAGCTGATTCTCAGGCTCTCCCGTTTCTGAGCTCAGCCCTGCAAAAAAGCCCGGGGTAAAGAACCACATCACTGTCAGGACACCATCACCTTTCAGCCCAGTCACCTCCAGAGTGCCTTTTAGAAGCCTTTCTGGTCTGCAAGATGGCAGCAGCCGGACATTGGGAATGGAGCTGTGCAGCCACTGAGCCTACCTGCTCTCCAAAAACCGCGGCGTGGTAGTAGGCAGGGAGCAGAGCTGGCAGTGCAGCCAGTGCATCTGACTGCCAGATGTCTGTCTCGTAAACATCCAGACACCTACACCAGATAGTGTCTGGGCCCTGAGGAAGATACTGACTGAGTGCTATAGAGTGGCCATCAGTGAAGGGACAGCTTCCAGATGGAAGGGTTGATGCCCATGCACGTAAATCAGTGCTGCGTTCACCCTTTAGCTGCTGAAGTAGACAACTGACATTTCTGGTAGCCAGTAAGCCTACAGTTGGCTATCATCTGACAAAATAACTCAGGAGGTGACATTCACCATTTCCAAAGCTCTTGCCCATCATCTCTGTGAGTGGCGGATACAGAAGGGATCATCCCTTGTGTTTTCTCCCCCCAGTAGTATCTGGGTTATATAAATGATGCTGTCCGTTTTATCTGTTCTTCTTAATTCTCAGTTGTGCACCAAGCAGCACGCAGAAGCGGGGGAATCACTTACTCAAAAACTAACAACTTAGACAGTAACTGGCCTAAGCCAAATGTTCTGGTGTTTGTTATAGTTCTCCCAAGTCTCTCGAAGAGCTACTCATCCTGACGGCCCGAAGCAAAGCAACATTAAAATCACTCAATATTTATTGGGCTTTCTATGTTCAAGATGTTAGTTAAGAGAAGTCACTAAATTTTCCTATGGCCCTATAATCAGACAAAAATTTTTACTTAATGTTTATTCAGATTTCAGTGATGAGTAAGGAGATTTTCAATACATAAGGATTGGTTAAAAAAACAGCAAGATGTCCCTACAGCTCTGGGACTATAATTAGATTTTGCAAAACCCACAACTGGTCAATTAAGACAATTGTTGGAAATTGAAAGCAAGCTGAACAAAGAGTGTGTATTGAATTGTCATATTAGCTATTAAGTATTGGAACAAGTATGATCTCTTAAGTTAAAATTGTTAAAGTCCTTTACATAAATGATACTGATACTGATGCCACTGCTTTTGGATAATCACTAGAAGAAACATGAAAAAAAACCCTATTGATTTTTATTTACAGGACTTTGCAGATGGGATATAGTGACAAAGGACAATAGGTATATTTCCTTAAAAATATACTGTCACTTTGTAGTGTGCACAAAATATTTAAAAAATCATTAGAGTGAAGAGCATGAAGTGTCAAGGTAGGTACTTAATTTTAAGTGAAAACTCCACACAAGAAATGCATTACATTGAATAGCACTGAAAATTACCCCCAAATTATGTTTTTAGTAATGTCATTGCAGGGGGAAAAACACTTAAAATACAATCAAAGCGGTCATGTTTTTAACAGTTGGGAATTGCCATTTTGTGTTATGACAAGTCAGCTAGGAAGAAAAATTGTGTAGAGAGAATAAATATTATTATATAAAGTGATTTTTATTTTAATAAGCATATCAAAATCATGTTTAAAATGATGCTTCTGCTTACTAAGATGCCACATTGCCAGCATTTGATTCTCATGTGAGGAATAATTAACTCCATTAGAACCCGATTTTCTGACTGGGCTGAGAAAATACTTGTTGACATTATATTGTATATGAAAACCCCTTCTCAAATGTTAAGCATATGATTTGGTTAATGTGCATAGAAGAGTGCTAAAGCCTGTGTTTTCCTTTGCTTCAGAAATGTAGAAACCTGCAAATAAAATGCAATTGCTTTAAAAACACACTGTGTTTACAATAAAGAACATACACTTTCCTGAGCAAATGAAGGATGGGACAGGAACTCAGACTCTCAGTTTTCAGTGGTAGACAAATCTAACAATGGAATATTTTGCATGATTTTAAAATCACAGAACAAAAAGCTAAAATTCCATACTCAGATAAATGAAGAGCATTTTAAATCAGAACTCTTTTTAAAAAAATGTCTTCATAGGCTATTGTGTCTGACACAAAAGTAATTTCAATACCTGGTCATACTTTGAAAACATTTCTCGCATTGCCTTAGAGGATGGGGGCGACAACTGCAGGTGTGTATTTTTATTTCCAGTGCGAAAGCTTAGACGCTGAACTCCACACTGCAGATTCAGGTGTCTGAAGGAGACAGCATGGTTATGCTAGCTATTCCTCTAGAGAAAAAGGAAAGGCTAAGAAATGTGAGCAAAGGGAAAGAGGAAAGGAAAGGTCTGCTTTTTCTTTTCTTGGTCTAAGACAATCTGCTAATCTGTTGTGTCTGTCCTAGCAAGAGAAAACTTGTGAGCTCTGCACAAGCTCCTTGCTGACTCTCTTGCCATCTTGGAAACTAGCATGGACATCTGACATCGGTGTCCATACCTGCAACAGAGGTGCTTTGCATGCTTCTGTTCCTTAGGCAGACTGAGGCATCACATGTAAGACTTACTACTTGGGAATTTTTCAGTTGTTATACATTTTTCCAGACTTCCATGCTGCCCAGAGTTGCTTCTGCTTGTTAAATCCCTCTCCACATGGCAGGAGTTCCACTGCAGGCCAACAGCATGGAGAAGCCATGAGAGAGATTGCTGAAGCAGTGCTCTCAACCTGTCCCCAGCACAGGGTGCTATTTTTGGAGAAAAACATAGGTGAATTCCTCCTTGGGGAATTTGCTGCCATGTGTCTTGGCCATTCTGGAATTGGCAAAGAGAGAAGAGAGTTTTGGAGAAAAACATGAAAAGGCATAGGGGATTGACAAGGGGACAGAGAAACAAAATCATGTTCTCTAGAGCATGTTCTGGCACCAGCGTATACAACAGCTTCATCAAACGTTAGAGTCCCTAGATTGCGTTTTGCATCTGCAGTCTCTGCACAGAGCAGATTGCTACTGTGTACAGTGAGGTTTTGGAGAAAGCTGGAGAGAAAGTATGGTGGTGATCAATCAAGGCATCTGTCGGGACTGCCTAAGAAATTTTTATATGCCAAATATTTCCATATAGGCATGCGATGCAGGCATTCATAGCCTGAGTAAAAAAGGCCTGTGCATGCCCGTCAGTTGCTAGATACCTGAAAACATGGGGTTTGCCTCAGAAAGGAGAGGGTTGTGTTTCATGCTGCTCCTGTGCGGCTTTTTTGGTGCATGTAAAGGTAGCTGGGACTGAAATGGAAAGAGAGGGGAGGGTACCACAAGGAGGTCATGAGGTTTGGGGGTACTTCTGCAGAAAGCAGGTATTGTCGATGGATACTACTGACACCGGGGAAAAGAACTAATAAGACCGTTTGAGCCTCTGATAATGTGGTAGAGTAAGACATAGCTATTGAAGAAGACAGCAAAATTCCCACCGATTTGACGAAAACCAATTTCCTCTTTTTGCTCCAAACTAACAACTCATGGATATGTTTTTGCAGAAATAAGCTAAGCAGTCTTCCTTCACCACTCTCCCAAACCATGTTTATAGAATGGCAAGGGCGGAGAGCCTGTTCACAGCAATTGTCTCTACTTCAGCAACGAGAACCGCAATTCTCACACACACTCTGCTCCAGTGCTATAATTATCCCTCAGTACTTGATGGCTAATTTGAAGCCAAGCACTCTTAGAGGCTGCCCAAGTAATAATTTATGTATATTTTTCGAATAAATATTTTTTTTTGTTGGAAACAAAATTAATGAAACTCTGGTAGTTCTTACTACCTACCTCTAATACACACTTTGGATACAAATACAGTGGCATCTGATTCCAGCTTAAGTTTATAAAAAATGTTTTATCCTGGCTGTATAAGCTGCAATTTCTATAATCAGTAAGGGCATTTTGCTTTTCAGTCATATATTAATCTGAAAAATTCAGAAGCATATTGCTAATAAATCTCTGCCTAGAGCCTGTGTGAGAATAAATAGTATGTCTCTTTCCTAAAGAGCTTAGATTAAGGCATAAAGATACAAAATGGGAAGAGAAACTAGAATTATTTGCGTCAACCAGTAAACAATCCTTTTCCTTTCGTGCACTTTGCAGACAGTGAAGTGTGAAGCACTAGCTTAAAAGGTATTTTTCTTTCTAAATCCAACTAAAGTAAAAATAACAGCTTGTAACAAAAAACTGAAGAATTTATGGTATACAACACAGTATAGCCAGTCACAAATATCCTTCCTCAGTTTCTAAAGGCATCAGTGTAATACTTTCCTGAGGCAGAGGCAGGACCTTTATTTTCCCAGCATATACATTTTTCCCCAGAGGATATCTCGGAGTTTGATATTCCTCTGTGAATGTGAAGGAACCAGAGTTCTTTCCGAATGCAGGCTGCAGGCGTGCAGCCTTTAGCTGTTTGCAGTCCACTGAGAGCAAAACTGTGACTCTCGTATTCCTTGAAAGCACTTGCTCTTCTGTGACCCAGAAGCAGGCCTTCTGTGGTCAGAAGAAATTTTTATCTGGGTGTTGAAGCCCTGCCAAGAGCTTTTCGGACTATAGAAATAGCTTTTTATGTATCCATTTTTCTAGGTGCTTTGACATTGTTTGATGGATTCACAGCTTCTGGGGCCATTCTTTTAGGGAAAAGTACAGTCATCTTGATTCAGTCTCTAATGTAAAGGCTTAAGGGTAAAGCACCACAAGTAAAAAATAAACACAAATCTTTTTCATATATTAAAGGAGAATAGGAGAAGATAGTTTGTGGAAGATGGTTCCACTGGTAGCTATTAAACATAAAATTTTGGTTTTAAACCTCCGGCTTAACTGATCTGCCAGATTCCAAAATGGGAAGGATTATATAAATGCCCTGGTTCTTGTACTCTTCCCTTATGCATGTGCTATTAGCCACTGCAAGGATTAGACAGACCTTTGCACCGCCCTTATGTAACATTCCTTATATTTCATTTTTCGGCTTCTGTATGAAAAGTCAAGTGAAACACACAATAAGAAAACTCACAATAAGAAAATGTAAAACTAATAAATTATTTCAAGACTAAAGGTATACCAAACTGGAAAAATGATGAACAATTTGAAAAGGAAATTAGATTTTTAAAATTTTTTAAAATTCCATTTTAATGGTGTAATACAAAAGTCGCAGGCTAGCAGAAAGTAAATTTTCTTTCTTAATATCCTGAAATAATTCTGTAAAGGTGCATATTATTGTGCAGGCTTAACTTGCTTAGTTTCAAGATAATCATATTCCACTTCCTCTCAATCAAATTACAATATTTTTTGCATGCCACTTCTTAGGAAGGTCAGGGTCTGGATCATAAGTGATATGAAAGAATTTCTGTGAGTCACTTGTACTGTGAATCTTCAAATGCCACAAAGTACTGGAGAGTTCAACACTGTGACATACAGCTATTTATTTTACCTAGCATTTATTTTACCTACCTATGCTCTGGAAGAGCTTACAAGCCAGCTAAAGGCTGTATCATGACACACTATAATCTGGAAGTATATATATATTTGTGCATATAGTATATATATATCTCTCTACATGCTATATATTATATTTTTATATATAGTGTATATATATGTCTATATAAATATATATGGAGATTCAGAGATAGGAACAAAACTGACTGCCTAGAAAATTAAAGTAAATTAAAATTAAATCCAGGCATATTCAAATGAATGGAAATGCTTCAGCATGGTCAGGGATTTCACTTCAATTTTTCCCAAAGGAACCACATGTGTAATCTAGTTCAACTTCCTATAATGATAGCCAGCCAGGCAATAAAATTTTAGTTCAGAGCTCCACAACTGCTCCACAAACCCCCATATGCTTCCATATACATCATCTGTACCTGCGACTGCCAGTAGTGTTGCATAGCTGCTTAGCCTGGATTTGCAGAGAGCAATCGGATACGCCCACATACTTATTCACAGACTGTTAAAGGAAATTTGGTTTTTAGTCTCATATATTTCATTATCACACATTCAATTTTTTTCCCCATCCTCTTTCCTTACCTTTTGCTTTTCAAATACATTTGGGAACTATAGAAACTGAGTGGCTTGTAGTATAAAGCTTAGCTTTTAAGCTT
This sequence comes from Pandion haliaetus, assembly GCA_013401275.1. Lineage (NCBI taxonomy): Eukaryota > Metazoa > Chordata > Aves > Accipitriformes > Pandionidae > Pandion > Pandion haliaetus. The sequence goes on along the minus strand of VYZV01003883.1, from coordinate 31,188 downwards.
TCAACCTGGCTTCCTTTCCATTGCCTCCAATATCTGCAAATGTACAAAATGGAAAGAATGATTTACATAAACTAACTGCTGTATTTATTTAAGCCCAGTTGATTTCAGATAAGCAGCACAGTCAGATAGGAAGCAAGCAAGCAGATAAGTATAGACCTGAAGCTAGAAGGCTACCTGGTTAGACACCTGTGCAGTGTAGTCTAAAAAAAAATCTGGAAAATCACAGCCTTATGTTTGCAAGCTCAAAAAGGAGCCCAGCATACTAAAAGTTATGTGAAATCGTAAAAATCTATGTGACGCAAAGTAGAAAGTGTGTTCTGTATGGCCCTTGTACACTTATTTGATGCCTGAGAACACATTAGATGGTTGAATTTTAAAAACAAACCAGTAAGCTGTATCTGTAAGATCTGTATTTCCATAGCAGAGGAACATTTCATACATGGAGGATACAGAAAATGAAGTTCAAATGCAACACCTAATAGTGCAAGTCTTTATGCAAAGTAATCTATTCATGGACAAGGATCTTGGCTGGTATTCATCTGATATATTTCCAATTGCAGATTACCTGGGTGTGAGTTACAAGTATTTTTGAATGATTAACCCCTCAAATGCTATTATACTCAGGAAAGTTATATACAACCCTGGTTTGTCCAATATTCATTTTCTCAAGACTTTCTAGACAGATTTTTGTCATTTCACAAGTATGAAAATTTTTCTTTCCCACTCATTTCTCTTCCCCACCTGTCAGATTTACAAACTCCATCTGGAATCTGAAAAAAGCAAGCTGTTCGTTCCCTCCACTCCCGTTTCTAATGAGGACTCTGCAGACAGCTAAGCTGACAATTTGGATGATGTAGAAGGAAAGCTGCAGTCCAGCTCATTCTTCCATAACTGTATTGATACTATAATACAGCAGTGAAAAAAAAGTCTTTGGCATTAAAGTAAGTATATGTGAGTCCACAGCATTCAAGGATGTAGATTCAGAGTAATAGGACATCACTCTTTATAATCTTTTCTTTCCTGACCATAACCTCTGCAGGTTGGCTTGTTAGGGGATCTCATTTTATCACATTCTCAAGATGCCTACAGGTAATGAACCAGCATGTATTTCTTTATCTGCATCAAGCAGAAAATGTCTCTGTACGGCTTCAACAACAATATAAGACTGCTTTAGGAGACTAGAATGTCTTTCTTCCAGGAAAAATATACTCTTCTTCATTTGTCCATATAGCACTGTTGAAACATTTATCTGACTATTGAGCTCTACTGTGAGTAGGAATACTGCATTCAGTATTTAACTGTGAAAAAAAGATTTGATTTATGAAATCACAAAATAAATAGGAAAGAAAAGATGGCTGTCATTCTAAAAGACAAGCTCATAGCAGCTAGGCTCTTTCAGGAAACTGCCAAACATCAGTTACCTCCCACATATGTGACTGCAGTTCTAACATTAAAAAACAGACATTAAAATCATGTAAATATAACCAACTTTCTAAGATACAACAAGTATTAACAGTTTCACATTCATTCATTTAAAAGCATATTGGAAAAATAAATCCAATCTGCACTGACATCTGTTATTTTACATTTTTTTCAGTTGATGCATTACAGCTAGAAAGTGGATTATTTTTCCTTTCTGAAAACTACTGAAAACTATCAATATTCTTTTATTTATTAGAGAACACAATAGCAAAATAGTTTACAGAACTGAGATAAGAGGTAGTTAGGAGACACTTTACTGTGTTCGGTGTATACTTGTGGGCAGAATGAATGTAACAGACCACATCACAAATGTCTGAGCATGACAAAAACGATAAAAAAAATTTCATAATTATATTCCTTAATCTGAATTTCTGCAATGTGAACAGAGGTGATTTTATATACTATAAGCACAGAGAGGCAGGTAAGAGACATAACTGGAAATGTGATAAGGTACTACTTGACTCATACCAGTAAGTAATAAGCAAAGCATTAACATACATTGTATTTTTCCATTTCCTTGTCATATGCATTAATGGATGTGGAAGAAATTCATACGACTTCATTAAATGAGAGCTGTCCCCTGTCCCTGTACACCTCACTAGCATTTAAACTCAACAGGGGGAACAGTACCACCTTCTGAACCACCATGTTCACCTTCAATGCCTGTCTTTCATATTGGGTGTTTTCTTTAAAAAAAAGGGAATGTCATTCTTTTTCATGGTGTCCTGGTTTTGCTGGGATACTTTTCTTTCTATAGCTGGTATAGTGCTATGTTTTGGGTTCAGTATGAGAAGAATGTTGATAACACACTGATGTTTTCAGCTGTTGCTAAGTAATGTTTAGATTAAGTCACGGATTTTCAGCTTCTGATGCCCAGCCAGCAAGAAGGCTGGAGGGGCACAAGAAGTTGGGAGGGGACACAGCCAGGGCAGCTGACCCAAAGTGGCCAACGGGGTATTCCATACCATGTGATGCCATGCCCAATATATAAACTGGGGGGGGAGTTGGCCTGGGGGGATCACTGCTCGGGAACTAACTGGGCATTGGTCGGCAAGTGGTGAGCAATTGCATTGTGCATCACTTATTTTGTATATTCCAATTATTTTATTATTGTCATTTTATTATTGTTAGTACTAATTATTATTATTAGTTCCTTCCTTTTCTGTCCTATTAAACTGTTCTTATCTCAACCCATGAGTTTTACCTTTTTTTTTTTTCCTGATTTTCTCCCCCATCCCACTGGGTGGAGGGGAGTGAGTGAGCTGCTGTGTGGTGCTTAGTTGCTGGCTGGTGTTAAACCACAACTCATAGTCTGCCAAGATTCCTGGATTTGGCTGTAAAATGGAATCTTTTCCACTTCAAGTTGCTAAAGATAAAAATTCCTGTTAAAAATTATTCATATAGGAAATAAGCTTTTTCCACCTTAGGAAAATGGGGGAAAAAAAACCAAAGAAAAAACTCCAGTTAAATTAGAAAAAAAATTCTCAACATATATTTTTTCCAACATGGGAAGATTTTTTCATTATCCATTTTTATTGAAGTTTCTCTTTCTTCTGGGGAAAACATACATATATGTGTATGTAGACAAACTTGTATGCTATTTGCTTCTTTTTTATTTAAAAAACCCCACAAAATATTGACTGCAGAGTTTAATTTTTAAGACTATTTTCTCAGTCTATTTTGTATACAGAAGAAGAGAGGCCTGAAACAGAAATTTTGTAAGCTTTCTCTACTCTCTAAAACTGCTGCTTTGTATTTTTTGTCAATAATATATAAAGTATGTATCACAGGTATGTGAACTATCAAGACTCCTAAATAAATTGCATTTTATCCTCTAAATCGTATCAGCTCCCTGTATCAGTGGATGTAAACACCTTTCAGTTCAATATTATCTTCCATGAACAAAGGTTAATATATTATTAGTTAACTTCTAATAATCATTAAGTAGTAATTTAGTAATTAATCAGTTGTAAATTGCTGATACTTGCGATTAGTTCTTTGAAAATTTCTTCTGTAGCATATAGCCTAGTACACAGACCAAAATAATTCATAAAAAGGGCATTTTAAGAAATTATTTGCCATTAGTTTCAGTATAAGTGCCTTTCCCTTCTTAGGTCCCAGGGCAATTAACACCTGTGGAAGGCAACAATAGACTAAAACAGGTTCTAAAGATATTTCCTTTGATTTTATTGAATGTCTAAAAAGCCAGCCCCCTTGGGGGATTAAACTTGATTTGTTCAGACAAAAAATTATTCTAATATTCCATATAATGTAAGGGCTTAATTCACCAGTTGAACAGCTTTGTCATACTACAAATTATTTTTTTCAGCTGGCTTCTTATTTGGATAGGTGATAGTAAAAGATAAAAAGCAGGAGAAACAACTATTTGCAAACTATTGTGTTAGATATTTATTATAAATTAATATTATTTATTAATAATTTGGATTCTATTATCTGAGGAAATAGTTTTACTTCGGAAACACTTAACTAAAAATCTCATTTGCTACAGAAATTAATAACATTAATTCATAAGTATTTATACTTTCATTCCAAGAGACATTACAAATTTAAATGTAGTCTGTCCAGTTTTAAAAATAGTTTTATAACTAATCATCCTTCCTTGTATACACAGAAATGCCCTTCTTCAAGTGTAATATAAAGCTCATTAAAAAATCTTTAAAATAGTTTTCCTATACACTCATATTTTTTCTGACTAAAAAAGTCAAGCCTTATTTTCTCTAGTTGCAGCTCTTCTATCATTGTAAGATCAATCCAAATTTGTCTGTGTTTAGCAAAATCCTTGGACAAATGTTTAGAATTCAGTGAAGCTCAAAAATTTGAATAATTTTTCTATTCTGGCTCCACCTCCTTTTTTTAACCAGAAAAATTTTAGTAAGTTCAGGGAATGCTGTAATTTCACTTATTTTTGCCTAACTGCCAGGGGAGTAAGTTTTTATCATTCTCACCCCAAAATAAATGCCAGGTTTGATATAAAATTTCAAAGCCATTAGTTTTTTTTTGTGAGAGCTGGATGAGTTAGCAAAGGGCCACACACCCAGTTTACCCTCCTTCTTATGCATTCAACCACCTTTTCTCTGATCAAGCTATAGGCAGGACAGACACTGCTGATAAGACATACCGTGAAGGCCGGCTCTCACAGGGCTGGGTCCTGCAGGGCTGCCTGGGTGGCAGGAGGACGGGATCTGCTGGGAGGAATGGAATGAACTGGGTTTGTTCAGTCTGGAGAAGAGAAAGCCTCAGGGGAGACGTTACTGCTGCCTACAAATCCCTGATGGGAGGATGGAGAGAAGATATAGTCAGACTCTTCTTGGAGGTGCGCTGCAATGGGATGAGAGGCAACAGGCACAGACTGGAACATGGAAAACTCCAATTAGATATGAAGAAACATTTCTACCAAAAGGAAAAGGTTGCCCCCAGAGGTTGTGGACTTCCTAGCCTTCAAGGTATTCAGGACCCGACTGCACTTGACCAGGGGAACCTGGTAAAATTAGATGTGCTCTGAGCAGGGGGTTGGGATAGATGCTAATGAAGGTGCCTTTCAACCTAAATTATTCTGTGATTTGATGTGAGAAATGGCCAAATGGCAGCAGTCAGGAGAATGGGGTGGAGGGTCTGGCTGGCAAGGAAAAATCTGGATGAACAGGTCAGTTGTGATTATCGGAGTGTCAGTGCCCATTCCAGCTCATAACAAATACAAGCATTTATAAGACCTTGAAGAACTAAAATATGCACGAATCAGACATGGTTTCATGAAGTTATCATCCTTTCTTTCTTATTAAAATGTGATTAATGAGAAATTGTCAGGGCTTTAATTTTCCAAAATATGAAAGACAATTCCTGTGACAGATTGGAACTTTTGTTTGAAAGCCCTAGATACTTGTTTCTGGTTTTTATAATTGCAAGCACCAAATTGTCTGTATCCTACCTTGAAAATTACTCCTGCTCTGCTTTAGCACATATATGCCCCAGCACTTTTATTCTCTATCTATTTAAGCTTCTGTTGTGGTTTCGGTTTCAGCCCAGCCGGTAACAAAGCACCACGAAGCTGCTCGCTCACCCCCCACCCCCTCGCCTGGCCACGTTGGGATGAGGAGAAAATCCAAAGGCAGGCTCGTGGGTCGAGACAAGGACTGGGAGGGATCACTCCCCACTTATGGTCACGGGCAAAAGACAGGCTCAACTTGGGGAAGAAACAAAATCAATTTCATTTACTACAAATCAAATCAAAACCAAGGATATTAGGAAGGAAAACCAAANGGGGATGGGGGTTGAGTCAGCTCGCCACACCTTGTCTCTGCCGCTCCTTTCCTCAGGGGGAAGATTCCTCACTCGTCCCCTGCTCCACCGTGGGGTCCCTCCCACGGGAGACAGTCCTTCACCAACTTCTCCAACGTGGGTCCTTTCCATGGGCTGCAGTTCCTCACAAACTTCCCTGGTGTGGGTCCTTTCCACGGGCTGCTCTCCAGTCACACACTGCTCCAGTGCGGTTTTTACCATGGAGTTACGGCCATCTTGGGGAGCCTCCGCTCCACCATGGACCTCCATGGGCTGCAGGGGGACAGCCTGCCATCTCACCACAGGCTGCAGGGCCATCAGCCTCCTCAGGTGCCCCTCCTCCCCCTCCTTCTTCACTGACCTCAGTATCAGCAGAGATGTTCCTCTCACGTTCCCCAACCCCCACGCTGCCGGTTCCCCTTCTTAAATCTGTTCTCCCAGAGGCGCTCCCACCGTCACTGATGGGATCGGCCTGGGCCAGAGGTGGGTCCGACATTTTGGAGCCAGGGGAGCTTCTAGCAGCTTCTTATAGGAGCCACCTCTGCAGCCCCCTCCCCCACTAGCAAAGAAAACCGCGCCACACAAATCCATAACAGCTTCAAACCAGTAAAATCTATGTTGCAGCTGATATGACTGTCTCTAAGGCCAGCGGATAGTTAACCTCCAGGACTCTTGGGGGCCCAAGCTGCAGCTGTCCTTGTATAGATGTTAATGGAGGACAGCAAAGGACACAAAAACCACTCCTCACTTGCAGACCTACATACTATGCAGACTCAGTCGTAGATATTATAGACTTGAAATATGAGAGTGTTAAAACGTGGTGCTCTACTGCCGGAAAGAGCAGACACCGTTTCTTTCTCAGCTTCATATATTATCGGAGAACAAGTTGTACAAGGAGAAGCACACTGCTCTTGAAGGACTATGTTGCACCTTTGAACGTGTTTTCTATTGTTTTATATGGGGAGGTCTTGTGCTTAGTTCAGTTAGAAGATATTTTGATATTTAGTCTAAGCCTGAAAGATGTTGAAAGGAGGCTTGGACAGTACAGAAGTACAGCTTTATATTTTGAAGTATTTTGAAAATAGTTTCATTTCTATTAAAACAAACTCTTAAAACACAGCTTCTTTAAAAAGTAGAATAGTATGTCCTGTGTGACTTCTTAAGAGCAGGAAACTGAAACTAAGCTTTTATTTGAAATTCTCTTTTAAAATCTCCTAAAGAGCCTCAGCCATTCTACCCGTAGTAAAACCAGACTTAAAGAAGCACTTGAGCTCCAGGAAGCCCCACGGCAAATGGTAGTATTCTTAATATAACAGAATGAACTAGAATGTGCTTAGCCTTGGCTGACCCACATCTCAGTATAATCAGCCGGAGATAACACCTCACTTACTCCTTTTTCTCTCTATGACCAAGTGTACATCCTAATGTGGGACCACAGAGGTCGCACAAAATCAAACTGTCCTATAATTATGTGTGGCAGAGGGCAGAAGACTACAGTGGAGACATGACATACTCCTTTGCACATTTTGCCCACATTTCTAAAAATAAATTTGATGATATTTGGAGAACTCTGATGTGTACCAATTGTTCATATGCCGTTTTCTGGCCTGTGAAGTTCCACGCTGTACCTTGTTTTCCAGCATACACAGCAGCAAGGATCCCAAATCAGTTTTAGTGTGGAACTACATAGCCAGTTACCAGTTCTGTTCTCATGTACAAAAGACAAGATCCAGCTATGGTGAAATTCAACAATATCTTTCTGCCTTTTCAATGCTGCGGGAGATCCAAGGAGGTATCTGTAATAGGTTATATTTTATTGTAATCGGTTACTGGCATGTAAGAATTAAAATATAGTTTGTTTCATTTCTTCATGTAAGTTTTTAGTCAACAAAGGAGATGACCAACAGTATGAAACTGCTGTCTGAAGAGAAAATATTTCCCTTCCTAAAGGAAGCTTTATGCCAGACTAAAGTAGCAGAAGAAAAAAAATGAAGATTTCAGTGAAATGATTTTATAGATTGTGCATTGGGCTATAGAAATTGTGTTTTGCCGTTGGAGATGGCACTGCTAGAAAGAAGAATCTCCTACAGAAAATCTTATCATGAAAGCAGAGAGGAAAAGGAAAAGATGAGCTATTTCTCCCTAGATAGAAACAACTACCTGTATTTGGCAGCTACACACAGAGTGCAAATTGGCCTCATGATACATCCTTCTAGCTTCTGCAACTGCCAGAAATAAGTCAAGTCAAAAACCTAACATAAAATTGTTGCCTGCTCAACAATCCAGTAGGAGCTACTAGAAAGGAAACATTAGTTTTCATTTGATACATACATGTTGGAGAAGTTTCACTATAGCTTATTACTCACAACATTGAATTCTGAACTGATGTGTGAGGTAAATAAATGTCATGACCAACAGGATGCCTGGGTTCATTAGGTGACTAGGCTGGGGAACCTGTATGTAGCTGAGAAGGTTAAAAGAAGTTCTTAAATCCTAAAATATCATTGAATAGATGAAAACGTTCCAATTCAGGCTAAAGTGGAAGAGAGAAACATGTAACAGCAGAAAAAAAATCTAACAGTAAGATAGAAATAAGTTTATTGTAGCTTATCCTTTCTGAGCCTTACTGGATGTGTGTCTGTTTTACTTCCTTAGATAATCCTACTATAAATAAATACTGCTAATAAAAACTCAACCTGTAAATTATTTATGAAATATTTGAACCAGCAGAGTAAGCGCACACCACAATCTGAATCTGGCACTTCTCAGGCGGGAATTTCTCAGCAGCCTTTTCAGCAGTTACAGGTCAGCACTTCTACCTAAAGAAGTCCTGCTCACTCCTTACCTGTGTGCTCCCTGCTCTCAAGACTCCATTGTGTCAGAAAATTGTTCAAGTGTCAAAGTAGTGATCTGATCTGACAGAAAATGGCTCCTCCCCACTCTCTTCCTCCCTTCCATTGTTATCTGCTCAGTTCTCTGACCCAGTTCACTGTATAAACACACACAATCATCTGTGCTGGTATAAGGGATGGGAAGAATGAGGATAGAAGCATGTTTTTAGTGGCAACCAGGAACGTTTTTCCCAATATCTGTGCCAGTTTATGCTTACTGAAAGTGCTAGTTGAACCACCTAGCAGACTCTTTAATAAATCTGATCTAAAATTTAATTAGTGTTCTAGCTTTGTGCTTATATACATTTTCATGGACATTTTGGTCAAAAGACTTACAGATTATGAAAGTCACCAAATTGATTAAACTTATTGATACATTGTAACTAAAGATATAGCATATGTTTTAATATACAGTTGACTTCAGAGAAAATATATGACCCATAATTTGCCCTATTTTGCAATAGCAACTAATTTTTTCCTACTCTTAGGGCTTTTATTCTCTTCTTTGAAAAAAAAAACTTTCTTTGCTGTCTGACATTACCTGCTGAACCTCCTCAGAGAATAACTGTTCCAGAGATACATCTCTTACTTATCTTTTCAAGCATTCACCCTTCTCAATTTATGCTGTGTCAGCACCATTATTTCACTTAAAGTCTTGAATGGCTATTCAAGTTTCAGAAGTGTTCTTTTCTATGTAACACATGTCTAAATTCAGGCAAGGTCATAATTCCTCCCCCAAACAAACAAGCAAAAAAAAAAAGCAAAACAACAGCTGTACTGCGGAAGTTTGAAGCCAGCATTCCCAATCCCAAAGCTTTCTAAAGCTACTAAATTGGCTTACAGATGAGTTTGGGTTCCAGATGAGGTTCTATCTTTGTTGCTTTTTTTGTTTTGCTTTTATGGGGTCATGCTCTGAAGTTTTTCACTGAAGTAATGAGAACAAGAATCCCATTTCTTATGCCATAAAACGTAAGGTTCCAAGTTAACATAGATGCTAAGTGCTAGACAGTTAAAAAAACCCAAAGCCTTCTAGTGAATGTAGATGTCAAGGTAAATCACAAACCTGTAACTTTACTAACTTATTGCTATTATTATATCTGGGAAAACACTATAAAACTGCTGGTAACACAATGCTGGTAGCACAATGAATGCAGAATTTCAGGTACCATCTGGTCTGTAGCTTAATAGTTCTGCTTTCTCAGTAACTCTTATTTACAGTGCTGCAAACAGTGTCCATTTACTGCAGTTATAGTTATGCACTTGATTTTCAAAGTTCAGTTTAATTTATGAAACTCCCTATAGTTTGATCAAGTCTGGAAAAACACCATCCTGGAATGGGGGAAAAATAAAAGTATTCCCAAGATGAAGGTCATGTGGTAGAGAACAAATTACCGGATGATATGTAATAAACACAAGATGAGTTATTAGCACTACAGAAGAAGGATTCTTTCTTTGAACTGAGTTGCTTTAAATTTTCCACAGCTCATACTCAGAGTGAAGAAGTAAAATTGAGCATGGGAAAGGGGGGACGAAAGGTGGTGTTTTAATACTTGTCTTTGTTTCTTACTACCTGAATCTATTTTAATGAGCAATAAATTAAATTAGTTTTCCCCAAGTCAGTCATTGGTAAGTGATGTCCCTCACTTTATCTCAAATCACAATCTTTCCTATCCTATTTTCTCCCCTGTTCTGCTGAGTAGGGGGAGTGAGCAAACAGCTAATGGGAGTTTGGTCCTTAGCTAAGGTTAACCCATCACAGTAAAACCAATTAAACATACAGTTTTCAACTTTTCTAACAGTTCTGCTTGTGGAGACCATCTGACTCATCACAGTTCCTTTTAAAACTTTTGAACAAATGTATCAGAGCATTAGAAATAAAACCCCAGGTTGCTGCACAGCTTCATTACAATTTTCCCTAGAGTATTTATTGGCATACTAAACATGTTCATTAATAAACTACAATTAGAGCTAGAAATTAAGATTGAAAGATTGATATCCCAAATTTTTCATCATTGTACCCTTCCCTAGAGGACTTATTTTGTAGAGACAATGGAAAGCTAGTGTTATGTATTGAGCTAATGCTGATTGTATCTTATGGTGAGAATTCACATGTGGTATTATTGCACATACTTTTAATGCATTTCTCCTGCATACACTAATAAATGTTTTATTTTAGAGAAATATGTTCAGTTCTGTGCAGAAACTGCTTGAAGAGGAAGCTGAGTGAAAGAAGGTTTATATTCTGCCTTGGTTTCTGAGCATAGACAATTCTTGAGAAAGAAATTCTCTGTAGGCATTGAATATTGAAGCTGATTTGACATACCAAAGGAGAATTATTGTTTATTTGCTGCTTGATCACATAGGTTGGAAGTGTGGTTTGTGCATGTAAACAAAATAAGATTATACTTGGAATCGATTATTGAAATCTGGGCACTGCATTTTTAAAAATCAATTTGTTATATGCAAATATCTGTGACCAATAAGGGAAGAACTGACTTTCATTTTAGAATGAGAAGTGAAGAAGAGAAACAGTATTTACATTTATAGAGAAAATTCGTTTATATAGAAATAAAAGTAGTTGGATTTCTCATTCTCTTGTACTTGGCATAGGAAAACACGTTGCATGAGATGGCACTGGGCATAACTGTTGTATGACACTGACAAAATCACCTTGCCTCTCTGTGCTCCACTACATAGTGGGATAACAAGTGTTTTGACATTTCTAAAAAGACCTATATGAATTATTTTCCATTATTAAAAACTTACTTTTACCTTTTATGTGAAAATTGAACTGTGTATTAGTAACAGACTACAGATCTGCAAGTACGTGATAATGAAATTAAAGATCTATCTTATTCTTGAACAGAATTTATGTTTATTTGCATTATTTAGACAAGGCAAGGGACATACCTACAAAAAGAAATATGCCAAGGAAAACTTTTCTTCAGCATATTGGAAAGTATACTGCGTGATCTATTCTCCTTATCCAAGCTTTACACTTAGGGATGAGATATATGAATATTTGTCTAGAGCAATTGTCTAGCGATGAACCAATAAACTAGCTGGTGAGTAAAAGATCAAAGGAAAACCAGATGTAGTGTTTAGAAATTTGCAACAGCAACTCCAGACACAGGGTTACCTTATGCATGCATTACAGTGGAGTCCTCCAGCTATTGATTATGGGCTCTGGGGACAGTTCCATTCAGCCCATCACCTTTACAGCTACCCCTTCACACTGAAACTGGGTATGGGGGGAATTAGTAGTTACTGACAGGACACGAGGCCTAGAAGCTGTTGATCACATTTTACATGCAAAATTACACCTAAAGTGTAATTAAAAGCTATCACACATGTGAAGAAATTGCTACATGAGAATCTGGGAGGTGACACAGCTGCCCACTAGCAGCTCCAGGTAATAGAAAGTATTAGGATGATAAAGGTTTTATCGAAGTTCCAGAGACTTCTTTGGGCCCTCCTAAAATATTTATCCCACTGCTTAGATCCTCCTGATTTAGTTAATACTATTGGTTCTTAGACCTTATGAAAATGAGAGAGTAAATACAGAAGTCTGTATGAACTATGTAAATATACAAGCATCCTTCTCTGTGGCCCAGCTGCATCACTTTAATTTTAATTTCTAAAATATTGCTGCATTCTTGTCTGTTAAAAGTAGATGTAGAGGCTAATGCTAAATTGGGTGGTTCCCTGATGTAAGTTGTAACTGTAGTTTCGGTAACTCATTACGAAACAGCTCAAGGAAGTTAGAGTAATTTAAAATGTTATTTAAATTATTTTTTTCCATGGAGTAGGTAGGTCTCTAAAAGGAACAATTTAATATGTACCAGTTAGTCCTGCTTATTTACTTAGAATAGACTTATGGTTTATTTCCTGCAGGTTTGGTGCAGTAATGCACTGGAAATGGTCTAGTATAAGAAGTACCACTCCTTTGGTGATGACTTTTGAAGAAAATCTTATTGTGGAAAATCTATTCTGTCGAATAAAAACATTTCCACTCTGGGTCACTTTTCTTGGTAGCAGAGACATGTTATTATCCAATAAAAATATTTTAAATATTTAGCAATATACTGGAAGCAATGGACAGAAAACTCATTACATTCCACACTTTTAAATGCTCATTGAAGTAAGAGATTCTTGTTCTCAACCTTTAATATTAACAGCTTTTACAATCAAATCAAGCAAATCCATTTGTGGTCATTAGTTTCACTGATCACCATTAAAAATTGTGGAAGGCTGAATGTGTTTAAAATATGAGATGCATATTGAATTTATTGACACTATTTTTCAGATGGAAATTAGGAAGCCTGGATAATTGTGCTCTTGGGCAATGTCCAAAAATGGCTCTTGGACAAATCTCTACTTAAAGAAATGTCCAAGGAATGGAAAGAAAATCTATTGTCCAAATTGCTACTTACATTTACTGTTGCTGATCATGGGACTTTTGCTAATGCCGCAGCTTCTCAATGCAAGATCCTCAGAAAGAGATCAAGTCTATATTTTTCTGACAAACAATAGCGTAAAGTTACGTCCTGTGTCTCCAATTCATTGCCTCTCTCCTGTTTCCAAAATGTAATGTTCAAAGATGCCTTTCAAATCCCTGAGAAACTCTGTTGCAAGGAAACTGCAACTGTAACCACATTTGCAATTCTTTAAATTGGACTCCTGTCTCACGTCCTTCTCCAGTTCCCTTTACTCACAGAAGTCCTTTGTTCTGTTATAAATGAAAATAACATACTTATTTCCCAAGCATTAAGTTTTATTTGATCAGCTAAGGATCTAGTCCTTAAATGTGTATGACTGAAGACTTGTCAAGCACAGGTCATACAGGTTGAGGACAGTAGATTTCTGAGTTGGGGACTGTCATTGTGGCACATTTGCATACATTGCCAGCAGAACAGGATTGTGACACCTCTCTGGAGTTTCTAAGGAATAACAATAAAAAGCCAGTGCTCAGAAAGTATCTAAAGTGACAGTTAAAGGTTTAAGTGTTTAAACACCCAGGCTCCCATCACGGTTGTGATTGTCCACAGACGCTGAGGATGTTTTTCAGCTTTTTAGTGTTTCACTACAAAACACTTCAGAGTGAAAGAGAAAATTGCCTCTACTTACCTCAGAGCTGAGAAAGACTCACAGCAAAGTAAAAACCTTATGGCTATTAGATCCAGTTTTCTCCCAGAACATTTTCTCCGCTTACACCAAAATAGAACTCCAAAAACCTGCAAAATCACCAGTTCCTCACATTTTCCTGACTGTCCCTCCCACCCCCTAGGTTTACTTGTCCTTACTTTTTACTTAACAGAATGTTTGGTTTTTTCAACTATTGTGTAAAACTTAAGCTAACAAAGTGATTCTGTTAATTATTTGAAATTAAGCCTAGCAATTATCAAGAAGTCTAAGGAGGTCAAAGCTTTTACTACTGGATTTTACTGAGGAATAATGGTACCTCTAGGAAGCTTAATTGGCTATTCAAGTACTTGCAGTATGCAAGGTTGAGACATGCAAAGAGAAATGTTTCACAGACCTTTAAAATAACAAAAATATATGAAGCTACAAATCTTTCTACTGCAAATTTATTTGAAACAGGCACAAATGGTTCTCTTAGCCGTAGAACTGAAAATAATTTCCAGAATATACTTTCCAGGGTGTAGAAATACAGAATTGTTATGGGTTTGTGTGGCGCGGTTTTCTTTGCTAGTGGGGGAGGGGGCTGCAGAGGTGGCTCCTGTAAGAAGCTGCTAGAAGCTCCCCCGGCTCCAAAAAATCAGACC
>VYZV01003882.1:4046-14401 GCA_013401275.1 Pandion haliaetus | reverse complement strand
GACAAAAAAAAAAAAAAGCTTTATTTTGTATTTCTCCAGGAGCCAGCTCTGCCAGATCTTCTGTGGATTTCCTCACAGTTGTTTTACTGAGATAGTATTGTCCACATCCATTGACAGGAGTCACAATAATCCTCATCCATAATAGGCTTAAAGTTTGAGCCAGAACCTGACTCCTCCAAGTGGGAGTTAATATCACTGAGCATCAGAATAATTCAGGATGTAACTTATAAGGGCTGTACTTCTGATGAGAACCTTTGTACGTGCGTGGGTGCGTGCACATGCACACGTGCTCACAGAACAGTGCTAGAGCGAGGGAATTTGTTCTTTCTCTTTTCAGTCAACGATACCTTTCTCATTCCTCTCTCTGCGTTGCATTTAAAAACTTTGTCTTGGCTAAGGAATGCAAGCTGAGAGATACAGGGTGCAAATTAAATGGGCACAAAGCAACACACTCTTATTTTACTCTGTTTATATACCTTATTTTCAAACTAGCATTCACATAAATTGGTAGCACACTAACGTGGAGGTACTGCCTATGAACAGCATCTGCTCTTAGATATTTGAAGATGGGCATCTCACTCAGAAACACAGCTTACTGTGTTCTTGCAAACACAATGAAAAAGGTTTCACCTTATCTTTCTTGAAAGAGGTGCATGTGCATGGGCAGAACACCACCACACAAACATACACTACGTTTCCAAGTCTTTTTGGAATGGTATCTTCTTGTACGGAAAAAAAAAAGAACAAAAACCAAAAGAAAAAAAAACGTTTCACATTTGTTCGAAATCCTAGAAGACTTCTCACCATGTTCCCTTGCCATTCTGTGTTCTTTTCCCTTGCAGTACTGATGCATAAAAATCTCTACATATTTCTTTGCTACAAAGAGCTGCCAAATTATCATGAAATTGTACTACAGTATGTAGGTGTCCTTATGGAAAAAAATTAGTACCAGAGGCCTAAAACTCCTAACTCTAGAAGAATTGTTATAAAGTTTTCTTTTCTTAGGTTCAAGTGATAACTCAAAAGAAATCACAGAATCTGTGAAACTCAAAAGGAAAAACTAAGACTACTTGATACTTTCATTACTCACTTTTCACCTTTCTCACAAAAGAATTAAAGTTTTATTGAGCTTACAAAGTGACCTTAAAATGGCCACACCACTTACAAACTTCTTCTATCCCAAAACATTTCCTCCTTCGAGTTTTGTTGTTGGGTTTTTGTTTTGGTTTTGTTTTTTTTTTTTTAAAACAGTATTTGGCTTTGCTTCCAGTGCACTGCTTGTGCTGCATTAAGTGAAATAAAATCAACGTTGTGTATACATTGATAAGTACTTTCAGACACATAAACATATCCTCCCTTCTGCAAGTTAAGAAATGCACAATCTTCCCATCAGTGCAATAAACATAAAGTTAGTGGCAAAAATATTGGAATATTTAAAGTTTTTGAAACAGTTCTTCAATTTTACTCTTTTTTTTTTTTTTTTTTTTAGGACAGTTTATATGGAAGCTGGTGGTTTTTATGAAGAAAATGATAGATTTTAAAAATATATTCAATATGGAATGTATGCTATGCTGGCAACAAAATCTAATGCGATGTTAAGCTAACCAGAGATTGCTTTTACAGATTTNTGTATACCACCCAATTCTTGGCTGAAGGCATACAAGTCAAAGATAATAAAAAATTTTTTAAAAAAGTTTTTCTAATGTTTCAGTACAACTTAAAAACCCAAACTATTTGCCTCTCTAATCCCCTATATAACAATATAATATATATAGAATTGAACTGTATATTTTCGCCAATGTTATTCTACTTTGAAAACCTACTTAACTCAGAAGATTCAAGGCGAATTTAATTCATGTGTAAACCTGCTGAAGCCAACAGTTGTGCCAGTCATAAATTTGAGTAAAAATACTTGGTTTTCTTTTAGTAGTGTAATTGATAATAATTCATTTACAGCTTTAGACTTGCAACTTTCCTGAGAATACTTCACACTATTTAAAAGCTAGTAGCAGAGACTATAGTGCAAGAGAGAAACAAATGAAAACAATCTTGGAGGAAAAAAAAAAGGAGACTATATGAAGATGAGAAGAGTATTGGCTTTGATTGGAAGAACTTACAATTATCATCATCTATATCTTATCTACTAGTCAGCCCTGGTGTATGAATCCCAGAGGCACGTCTTTCTCAGCATCATGCCACGAGGCATTAAATAATACAAAGCAGAACTGTAGTTAAAATTCTTATTATGTACTATGTTTTCCTACTGTTGCCTATAAGGCAAAAAGAGACCATTGAGCTGTATTGTATTGAAGCTTTCAAATGTAATTTCAGTCTAATGCTTTGCATTAATATGTGGCATCTCTGAGTGCTCTGCTCTACTACAGAGCAAAAGAATGACTCAGGTACTGGAAGAGGCACATCTGTGATTAAATATGGCAATGGTATTTACACTGCAAAGCCACTGGCAAAACAGCTTAAGAACTGACGAGAAGAAGGTTCCACCACAAAAAAGGTGAAGCCAATTTATGTAGACAGATTGTTGGTACTCCAAGCAAAAAGCAAACAAAAAATTAGCCTAGCATCCATACATGTGCAGAAATCACTAAGTTATCTTTAATAAATAAAATTGAACATAGATATTAGCCTCTGCTAGGAGCATATAGCTTATTCATTCAGCAATGTTATGTTTTACAACTCTGCGTGAATGAGGTCTCCCAGTCAGATATTGACTTGTTTTAGACCTGCATGTTTTCCAGGAACTGGTCATACTACTGCTTGTAATTACATTGTTATAAATTAGTCCCCAGAGTAGAAAATGTTTAATTTTCTTTTTCCTCTCCATAAGTTTATGTTTTTTAGTTAGTCTTATTGCTTTGACAGATATTATTGCTCCTTTTTTTGCTGAGGAAAATGCATAGCTCTTCCTCAAACATAATGCATGAAATCATCTTGCTTTTCAAAATAATAATGACACTATAATATGTCAACACAATAATATATATTCAACTGTGAATAACTTTCCCATTTTCCATCATCCATGTTACATTCTGAAACAGGTTTCAGCAACATACAGCTCTGGTTTCTTCTTCGCATAGCTGTTCTCCTAGCACTGAATTTCATGTGATATCTGCTACTGTGCCATATACTTTAGTGGGTTTCTTTAGCTTTTTATTATACATCTTTACTGGAAGACTATGTGATCAGAATCTAAAATTAATGAAAACTAATAAAAATGCATTCTCATAATGTACCATAATGCATGTGGATCGTAGCAATTGTGCAACAACTTTTAGCACCATGTGAACAACAGAAACCATTTTAAAAAGCAAAAAATTTGAATGGTGAATAGTATACACAACCACATATTGAAAATTTTAGAACAAAAACCATTCTGGCCCCACTGGACTCAAGGGCAACTTGAGAATGTTTTGTAGAATTACACACAGTAGCTTTACCTGGAATCGTTGTGTCATGATCCAAGCAATATCCAAATTTAGAGCAACTTGAATTCTTATTGAGTTTGATGGCTCTCCTAAAGCTATCCCACTGCGTAAGTGCAAATACTGAAATGCTTGTGTTTTCCAAAAATTCCATATATTAAGACAGACAGCCCCCTGTAGGAATTAATTCATTTTAACACAGTCTCTGAGTAAAAAAAAAAAATATAAAAAAAAAAGACAGCAATAAGAATGATGCAAAGAAAATTGCAACTCTTTATCCTAAAAGCCAAGCTAATGCAGTTTAAAAGATATAAAATGGGAATTAAAAGACACTCAGAGCCTAATATTTTTTGTCAACTTAAAAAAAAAAGTGTTGACAACCTCCTACCTATAATAATGCCGCATAAAACACTACAACTATTTCCAGTACACTGTTTTCTTTACTGTTATTAGCCTACCTTTCATGACTCAAACTCTGGGACTTTAGAACTTTTAATACAGAACATACTGTACAAAAATATTTCTAAGTTATACAGCTTCAAGTTTAAAAAGAATTTCAGTCCAGAGTTTGAATTTTAGTATCAGAGAACCATAATGGAATTAAAGATAATCTGATGATTAAGAACAACATTTCAATGATTGCTTATCCTTTCAATATGCCTATGTGTATGCATCATTTTGGGCCCAGTTTCTAAGACACATCCTATGGCAGAAATCCAAATGAAAACAACGAGTATAAAATATTGATCCAAGTTAAGATAAAAGCCAAATTCTCATTTAAGATTTTATCGGTGAGTGTTGGGGTTTGTGGTCGGGTTTTTCGGTTTTTTTTTTCTTGTATTCCATCTTACTCTTCTAAATCAAATAATAGCAAACCTATTTTTTTAATATATAAAATTTATCCAAGCTCAGACTGTATGACTTTATACTTAGCACTTTTATTTTGGTTCATATAGACTAGAGAGAAAACAACCCTAATGCCATGAGTTAAAACAATTAAGGGCATTTACCTCTATCATTCTTTGTTATGAACTCCATGTCCCCCTGTCACGACCCAGGCTGGCCAGACCAGGGAGGAGACCTGTTGAGTTCGGAATTCCCTCGGGCTAAATTAGGTGAAAGGACACCAAACGATGTTTAATTCATGAAGAAGCAAACTGAACTTAGGAGGCATAACAGCAGGTGACATGGTTTCTCAGCAGGAATTGCCATAAAACTACCTCAGTAAACCGTGTAACCCGTGGTAACCATCTACATCAATTCAGGGAAGGAGGAGAGCCCTCCCGTTGGGTCAGGAGGTTCAGAGCAGACCCCCTTGCTTTCTAGACTCCTTCTCAGAGAAGGGTCTAGGGGCAGCTGGATCTGCTCCTAGTCCCAGACTTGGTCAACAGTTTATGTCCAAAGGGATGAGGTGTAGGGATTATGGAAAAAGGAAGAGAGAGCAAGACAGAGAGAGGAAGAGAAAAGAGAAAGATCTCAGTGGTCCTGGGTCCAGCATTGGTCCAGTCAGCCGAGGGCTCTGGTTCTGGTGGGCACACGTACACGCGTGGGACTTCAGTTTGTGTCTTTTTATCATCCTTGCCCCTCCTTTGGGTGGGCACTCGAACTCATTAGCCTAATTAGGTGTCATGCGTGGTTTGTGCTTTCAGAACCTTTGGGAAATGGGTCGGTGGGCTTGGGGGCCGTTTGGGGAGTAACTTCTCCCTCCCTGCAGATGTGGCCATTGTTTGATCTTTGGCCATGTACGGTGAGCTGCCCCGCTCAGCACATCAGAACAGGGAGCTGCGCACCCTCCGGCACATGGCCTCTCTGCCCCGTTGCTGATGGGTGCTCATCAGTTTCTTCTCATCTGGGGTTCCTTGCTAGGCAGGGTTCCTTGTTATGCAGAATTAGTCGTTAAGCAGAACTTGCCCCACCACTATGTTTGAGACATTAACTCTTTCAGTCTCTCACCCCGACCTTCCACGTAGATCTCTTCTGCACAAATGATGTTATTTCTGCTTCTCCTCCCTATCCCATACCACCCCACATCATGATTCTGCATGCTCACGTGGGAGGGCACATAGAGATGTTGAAGCAGGGTTTGTTTGTTTGTTATTAAGAAGTAGAAGAAAAGTAAGATCTTGTTTTAATCAGACAAGATGCCTGGTAGAAATGTCACAGAGGTTTTATACCAGTCACAATACATTTCAGCTGTCGGGTGAGTGGGCAATTGGCGCAATACACCAGCCTCCCTGTACTGCAGAGCACTGCATTTTCACTTCATACCTCATTGTTTAGCCTGGTCAGCTAAAAGGCTTCCCAGTTTCCCCTTTTTTTTCCCTGAGCAACACCAAAATAGAGTCATGAACCACTAATCATCTCACTTTAAAAACTGCTGCAACTGGAATGACCCCTCTGCTTCTGAGCAACCCTGCTTGCACCTGAGCAAATCTTATCGGAGAAAAAGAAGAAAAGAGGGCATTGGTCCTTTTTTTTTTTTTTTTTTTAATTCTGACCCTCTATGCTACAGATCTCACAGAAGATGGTCTGTGAGCTCAAGGCCACATTAAAAAAACATGGAGCAGATGAGTAGGCTGGAGTAGTTGGGCAGGTGAAGCACGTTTGTGGAGAACAGGACACTCACCATTCCTGCCTCTAGTCTTGCAAAGACACTTAAGGAAAGATAAAAGGCCACGGTAAATAAATATGGTTTTATATTGAATTAGTTCTGTTCTCAACATATATATGAAAGTGCCAAATCAGTAGCAGGAAAGAAAAATATGCATAGTTTATTAGGAAATATGTGATATTCTAATAACAGCATTGAAAAGGTAGCTGGAGAGGTGGGAAATGGCCTCCTTAGGCTCCTCTAAGATGTGTATGTCAGGTCTGCTCCATGTAAATGAGCAGGGAACTCGGAAAAACCCTTTTTTCGGTTTCTTTTAATAAGATGTGCTTTCTCAGCTCACTCTTTCACATAGTGAGATTACTTCATAATTTCCAAGCAGAACTTCCCATGAATTTGCACAAATCTGAGCTCAAAATTTGGCCTTATTAGAAGCAACAGAGTAACTTGCCTTGTTAAAGCAAGCTAGATTTGCTTTTTGAGTTGAATGCCACCTAAGGATGCTTTCATTTTAAAAGACAGGCTCATTCATTCAGTCTCTGATGAATTAGAATAAGAATAGAATTGACTAGTTCAGTTGGAAGGGACCTTCAGCGATCATCTAGTCCAACTGCCTGACCAATTCAGGGCTGATCAAAAGTTAAAGCATGTTATTAAGGGCATTGTCCAAATGCCTCAAACAATGACAGGCTTGGGGCATCAACCACCTCTCTAGGAAGCCTCTTCCAGTGTTTGACCACCCTCTCAGTAAAGAAATGCTTAACAGAACTGGGAGATGTATTGTGCATAAAACAAACAATAGCAAATGATTAAACACAAGTAGCAAATCATTAAACCTTCTTGATGCTACAGTATAGACCTGTATATTAATTTCCCCTGTTCTGTTTCTTCCTGGCCTATGTAAACATGGACCAAAATGAATGCAAATCTGGCAATAACTTATAGATTGCTTTTCAATGAAAATTATTGAGTCTCTGTATCATAAGAAATAATCTGTTTGGCATTTGCTGAATTTTAATTTTTTTTAATTTCTAGCTTCAGGAAGGAGCTGTCTTGCATAGTAACTCATAGACAAAGATGAAGATGTTTAAATATCCACAGCTCACTTCTCCTCAAAAACACCAATATTTCACTCATGCTGACGAGACTTGAGGAATTCTGCAAACTAAAGCATATTTGCTGTTTTAAAGACTGCTTTCAGCTGTTTCTAGTACAGCAGTCTTTCTGAATTTTGTAGGCATGAGGTGTCACTGAGATGAAGTGTTATACCTATTCATGTCAACGGGAACATCATATTATCCTCTATAATCACTGCAAGGATTCACGTCAAGAGTGACATACACAAAGATGCAACTCACTATGAATTGCAGTTAAGAACACCATATTTTCCAATACACTGCTCAGGATGTGAGTGATTCCCTATAATGGGATATTGCTTTATTATTATCATTATTTTTATTCCAGAAAATTCACAGTCCTTAATGATTTGAGCTTGCAGCACAAACTTGCCTCAAGCATTTTGTAACCAGTCTGGGTAAAACTGGACAAAACTCACTGTATTCATCATTCACAACATCTTTTAAGACAGGACCATTAGAATTTCACTGATGGGTAGAGGTTTTTTTCTACGAACAACTGGGGTTGACTACACAATTCAACCCTCTTCATGCAGGGTGTTCTTTGATAGCAGTGTGCAAAGACGTATTTGAGATCATTTGCTATACATTTCAAACCTTACAATGCAGCGCACCTTTGGAGGAGAGGCAAAGTGGCACAAACCCAGAGGAGAGGTAAGAGAGATTCTGGGTGATTTAATTTAGTAAGTATTTTCTTGAAATCAGTCACAGGACTACAAGGGACCTAGAGGGATCATTCAGCCCCTTCTATAGTAAGGCAGTTTCAGCTACAGCTTTGTCCTACCTCACCTGTTTTTATGTAAACCTCTCCTAAAAGTATCCCATGGCAGAGACGCTACAATTTGCCAAGAAACCTGTTGCAAAGTTCCAGTCTCCTTTCTATGACGTATTTCCTTTTCCCATACTATCCAAGCTCAATATTTACTGTAATTTAAACCCATACTTCTTGGGCCCCCTAACATGTACACGGCAAAAATTTCCTTCTTGCAGCAAGATTTACAAAATAACCTTGTTACTCATCTTGGCACAGGTAAAGACTCAGCTGTGACGTGCGGAAAACAGACTCCACAATCTATAAGATTGTAAAGTAGGTATGTTTATTCGGCGCCGGGCGGCATGAGGGGTAGTCCCGCCAAAGTCATGCGCACCCAGTGTGGCAACTTGCTTCAAATTTATACAGCCAAGTGTTATATATGCATAAGATTTCCCAATACGCCTATACATATGCATGACCTATCCCCGCTTCGTATTGAAATTAGTTTCAAGGAGTCATTTCCATAGGTTCCTCATGACTACGCTTGCGCGATTCCTCAGTGTGGTGGTCGCCAGGGGTCATGGGGTTGAAGGCAGATGACTCCTCTTCGTCACCGCTAGTTAATCTTTGTTCCTGCTCAGACTCAGTTGTGTGGCCGGTTTCATCTGATTCTTTAAGACAACTTTCTAATTTCATCAAGAACTATCTTTCCTAAAGAGTTGCAAGACTTTCTACTTCGGTTAGTTTGCATAGCTGTTAGCAAGATGCTAAGCCTTATCTACCAACTTAATTCTTTGGTCTGCACAGCAATACCCAATCACTAAGTAATGCTTTTCCTACCAGGATTTCTTTGACCCCTTCTCTGAGCTGGAGTACTCTGACCAGTTTTGGTTCTCACTGTACAGTAAAAATGCAGACTGACAGAGCTCAAAAATTATCACTGAGAATGACCAGAGGTCCTATCACACCTAGATATGCTGCTGTCTTCTTTCTGAATTCAAGGCTGCTGCCTAGCTCCTTAATCACTGCTATCAGTTATGTTATGCAAGTGATCTCTGTAACAAAGATGATGCGGTGAGTTGTTATAATCTTCAACCTTTGCAGAATCACTAGTCAGCAGCTTTCCCTCTTTACAGAGTAGTGGACCACCACACAGTTGAGGTTATACAAGCAGGTACCAACAGTAAGTTAAATATAATTACCAATCTCAAAATTTAAAAGGGGACTATTCCAGCAACTAAAATTACTTACTGGCTTTCATCAGAAATGACAGTTTATGAAAAACAACATGACAGGCAAATTTGGGGTGAAATGTAAAAGTAGTGTACAGAAAATTTGCTGCTTCCTAGCTTTGTGTAGCTGTTGGAGGTCTGGATATTCCATGAAAAGGAGCATTACCCAGCCAAGCACCCTTACTGTACCCAGATCTGAAAGGTTAGGGTTTCTGTTCTCCTTGTCACAAAGCCAGCTTTGCAGACACCCATGAAAGAATCCCATAAGCACTGGGGGCTATGACTAAAATGACAGACTGGTTTAGAGCTCCTGAGCTCAATTTCATTTTGAAATGACAATGACAGGTTGAGCTTAGGAGCTCATACACAGGATTTAGACACCCTTAGGGCTTTAAATAGTAAAAATGATACCCTTAATTGCATCCTGGAGTACTTGTGTGTTGCAGAAAGATGACTGCTATTTTATCTTTTAAAGGATGGAAAAATACTTGGAATTCTTGCCCTTTTTAAGCTGTTAGCCTCAGAGTCGTTAGCCACGAGCCACTTTGCATTCAAATCACAAGGACAACAAAAATGCCTTGATTTTAGGTAGAGAAAATAAGGCTGTCTGCAACTTGACCTGCTCTGTTCCACTTAACGATGGGCCAAGCCTCATGCTGGCAGTCCCTCAGATACTGACACACAGAAAGACACTGGCTCACTGCTTTTACTCAGCAAGGGCAAGAATAATAAAAAAAAAAAGTTTAGAGAGCTTATTCTGTACACACTAACAAGTCTTAGCATTTGCATAGGACCGGTTTACCCTTACTGATTAGCACTTTGAATATGAGTGATCCTACTGAAGCCATGAGGGCTGCTTGGTGAGCAAGGCTGTGCTTCACGTGTATCTCATTACAGATTATTTCGCACTCTGTGTCATACATGGGAGTCAGGGGCAAGCTTAATGAACACGGGGCCTAAAAACTACGATTAGCAGCAGGAAGTTATAGAACATTAGATTAATGAGCTAAAGCTACCAGGCCCAGAACAGGAAAAATTGGTAAGAATCCAAGTTTCACAGCCAAGGACCAGAGTCCTACAAAATCAGTTGCCAGAAATAAATGCCTATTGTACCAACACAAAGGGAATAGAAAAAAAGAAGTTCACTTTCAAAGCACATGACTTGGGGACTGGGGGGAAGGAAAA
>VYZV01003881.1:57019-77424 GCA_013401275.1 Pandion haliaetus | reverse complement strand
ACCCAACAACAATCAGGTTGCAAATCACAGTAATTGTACTGATGACTTACAGAAAGTCCTTGCCTCTGGACCTCCAAGGACTTTTTCCTGTTACTTGGGTTTCCCCATCCATTGCATCATGTGACAGAAAATGAGGAGAAGGAAAAGGTCTAGTTAGAAATGTGTTGCTGCAGACAGAACAGTGAGCACAGATTTCATCCTGTTCTCTGCCCACCTCTTCTTTTTAAGGAGAGGCAGTTTTTGGAAGCGACAACAATATGACAGTTTTGGCAGCAAAAACATCTCTCGGAGCAGAGAGTTGCAAAGGTTCACTTGCATGCAGAAAAAAGTTTACTTGCGAGCAAATTACCATCAAGAAATACCATTTTCCCTAAAGAGCTCTCATTGTAATAATCTGTCGATACCAGATGAATATCTGACCAAACAATTTATTCACTCAGCAACAGTCAGGTAATGATCAGTAGTTTTAAGTTATTTCTTCAAGTCCTATTTATATGCTCTCTGCCATTCAGCCTTTGCAGCACAGAGTGGGTGTAAAAAAGTTAGAGTTCATTTCTGGGAGCCTCTAAAGACTACTGCACTACAATGGAGATTCACCTGCACATAGAGCAGTTGATCTACAGAAGCATATTTTGCACAGATGGAACACATTATAATATAAAATGTTATTTCAGTGATCAGTTTCTCCCTTGTGCAGAGAAATACGTTCCAGATAAGCTTCAAAAACACATACTTTAACACCAGAGCAGATATAGCAGTTTATGCAGGTGGATAAAAAACCTATAATCTTGTTAGGAGGAGTTATATCATAGATGGAATTTCTTTGAGTATTTAGGCCTTTATTCATAATCTTCATAAATCACCTGAGCACACAATTCAGCTTTGAAAAGCTTAAACTTGCTGACAAAACAAAACTGCATATAGTGAAAAAAGTAGAACCAAGAGTTAAGTAAGCAGTTCCCACTACAGAAAGAGAAAATACTGGATTATTATGTACACCAGCTGACTAATGTCATATTGAAATAGTATTGAGACATCTACAGAAGGAAAAAGAAAATCATTGATTGCTTAAAAAGAGAAAATAATTGCGATAAGGTTAGAGCAGAAGCACTATGTGCTATTCATGACCATTCTGCTCTATAACTTCATTATGAAACACTGAAGTATTGATGCAACTTAAGCTCTCATTCAGAAGACACTGATAAAGATTTTCAGTATCTGAAAGGAAAAGAGTTTTTTGCATGAAAACTTTTTCTAAAGTTAAAAACCTGCAGCTTATAATAATTGTTAATACTGAATCACATTAAAAACTCAAAATAATATGTAGAACAAAAGGTTGTTATTTTGTCTTTTCTCTCCCTTTTCCCCCCATCACACACTCCCCAACAGAGTTAGTGGTGAATCAAATTCCATGTTACAGGAGAGTTTTCCAAGTACGTGTGCCTATGACTCTGCCTCAGGCTCCAGCCTCCTACAGACACTGCACAGAGAAGTATTCAAGGAAGCCGGTGAAGCTTTAGTTAGGTTCATCTGTCTGCCTAGAGACATTTTCAGGATATATTCAATGAATGCAATGGACGGTAGTATGATGCAGGTGTACCACAACTTTGTGACTCAAATTGGATTGGGACAGAGGGTAAAAATAATATTTGTGACTACCACTAACATATTAAAGTTGGAACAGACAGAACAACTGGAACAGTTTTGTCTTTGTCCATTTTGTGTGCTGGCAAAGGACAAACATCTGTATATCTGATGCAGAGCAAAGCATTATAAAAAGAAAAATCCAGGGAAAAACCCCTCAGAGTCACCAAGCAAATAACTATTTTTACCTTAAACCATTTCTCTACCTATATTTAAAATAATTCAGATACTCTTTCAGTTTTAAATACTTCTTATCCTTCTGAACAGAATCTGAAATTATGTAACCAAATTACTTTAAAAAAAAAGAAAAACAAAACCAAATAAATAAATAAATAAATAAATAAATAACACACACCTCACCCATCTTGGTGTTTTCAGAAATAGAAGAACAAAGTCAGATTTTTAAAATATCAGTAAATGACATTTCATCCACATACCCTGTAGCCTTCTGAAACTGCTCTATAACTCCAGTGATTTGACAGGAAAAAGAAATCACCACCCTTTACTGAAACATTCAATTAAACAATTTTGTTTCCACTTAGAAAGGTCACTCATCATGCTCTCTTTGACAAAGCAGTCATTTTCTTTGCCTTGTATCTAATTAATTTAAACTTGGCATATATAATTCTTGAATGACAGCACTTAACACATTTTGAAACTATGGATGATAATGGACAATCATACTGCCTCTCTAAGGATTTTCTTACATAGAGAAGATCATTTGCAGCCATCTAGGGTGTAAATTTATAGCACAGTCATCACTTATTAACTTCACCTGCAAACACTCAGTGGTCTGTACTCATGGGGTATTATGCCATACTTTGCAAGCAGAGTAAATGGCCTCACAAAAAAAGACACTTGTAGTAAGAGTAGAATTTTCAGACAGACAGGCAGTCGGTATTGAGAGCACTGTAAATTTATGCTCTAATTTGTATTTATTAATTTTCACTAGCTTGTCTGCATAGGCAAACCTTAATATTTCAAATCAAAGAAATATACAAAACATTTTATGGCGACCACTGTTTTCACTTCATTGACTATATTATGCATATACACTGAGGATGATTTTCCTTCCCTACAATCAAAACTGAACAGGCCCCGTTTCAGATTTTCACTGAAAGTGTGATATTCCTCTTTCTTATGAATGCACAAGCATTTCAACCTCCTTTTTCAGATAAAACCTTACTACAACAAGCCAGGGAGCAGGCAAAGAGGGAGTATAAAATGGTAGGCACAGAGAAGCCAGTCCAAAATGGGGGGTGAAGAGTTTATCAAAATGTGACTCTTCTCAAAATCTAATTTTCATTCCCAAATACTTCCGAGTCCCAGATCTTAACTGAAACCACCAGAGCTGAAGAAACCTGTCCTGTGGACGCGAGGCCTCAACAGAAGAAAACAACATTACTTCAAATATGTAGTCCAAGAGGTGTCCTTGGGGACACCAAGAATGGAAGTATAAGCTGAAAGAGGAGGTACAGGTTGCAGTGAGCAGTATCCCAGCCTAGGCAGTAGCTCTCTGGGGTGGGAGGCAGATGAGACAGCTTCAGCAGCTAAAAAGCATTAGGACCACTGATGCAATCCAACAAATAAGGAGAACAATGCCATATAGATATGAAAAAGAAAATTAATATCATGCGATGATACGAAATGTATGGAGCTGCTGAGTATGATGTGGATGCTAAGTAAGATCACAAGTAAATGTAATAAGAAAGAGTAGATATTCAAAACCAAATGGGAATTAACCATTAGAACAGAAATTCTTGTGTAATTTCAGTGTTGATGTTTTACCAGAAGTCTGAAGTCTCTCCAGATGAGTCCCCTATATGAACAGAATTAGTGGAAGAGGTTTCAGGTCCAGAACCTTCCTTTATTGTGTTAGTTGCTATTATAAAAATTACTTTAATTTGTAAAAGGTTATTCTATATAAACTTATTTTACCTTGATCTAAGTAAGGTTAAAATGCTGTCTATTCATTGCTTTGGAACTAGGCTATTTCTTCTGACTTTTAGCTGCAGAAAAGCCCACCTCATCTTTTTCTCACACCCACATTTCTCTAATGGTTATCATATATTATTTCTTACATCATCTTATAACAAGTACTACTCTCAGGTCTATTCAGAGAGTTGGAATCAAATGATCAAGTCTCTGTCTGTGTCCAGAATTGCTGAGAGAACAAAGTGAGTATGGGTACAGAGAAAAGTTTATCTGTTATCCAGAAATCTGTTAAGTCTGTCTTGAAGTTTATGGATAAATGAATATATGGACTGCTTTGTTTCTTGAGAAAGGATCATTCTCTATCTGATCAGTAACTATTTATGTGATCTGAAATTGTCAGTGATTCAGTATTTTGGTTTGGTATTTTGAGAATTAGCATCAAACTTAAACTAAAGCATGGTCAAATGTTCATCTGCATATGTTTGAAGAAATGTTAGCCAAGTATATCAGCATGGAGATGAATAAATGAAGAATATTGGTTTCTAAGTGTAGTTTAAGAAGTTGAGGTATGTTCTTACGGCTAAATCACATATGTAATAAAATATAACTCATTTTCTGTGTAATAAAGTGAATTCTTTGGAAAAAAAATCTAGGCATATGTTTATAACAATAACAGTGATACTTATCATTTATAGTGTTCTGTATTTGTACGTAGCACACCTAACACTTTATCTCACAACACGTTTGTGATGAAGGTTTATGGTTTTCCAGTTTTAAACAGGAGAATGAAACACAATATTCAGAAGGATGTCATGAGTTTTTAAAAAAAAATCAACTGAAGAACTTTCATCTCCTACTACTGTTTGTATACCCAGTGTTATTAAGGTAAACTTATTAATCTTCTTTCAAATGAGAATACTCAGGTTGAACTCTTCTGAAGATAGGTGCTTCAGATTATGTGAGGCACTGTATTTAAGAAAAAAATACTGTTTCTTTTATATAACTTATCAGGGAAGAAGAAAATTAAAAAACATTTGAAAATGTTACTCCAAAGTTACAAAATTAACTGATGGACTTGTTTAAAGACGTGTTACTTAAAACTACTTTTAACATCCTTTTTAGTGAAGCGTGGCATATTTATACACTAAAGGTTTTAGGTTTCTGCCAGATAAACCAGGGTATTGTAACATTTGTTTTCAGATGAATACAATAGGAATAATACAGTTCATATATGATGTGTTTAAATGACTAAGAAACCACAGCAAATTCTTATTTTAATTTGTAATTTTTACTTGTGTTAGTGTTTCCTACCCTAAAGCAATGGCCCATTTGCAGATCACCAAGCCAATGCATTCACCTGTGGGCCTGCTCCTGGCTCTTCTCAAATGCAGCCAGATGCCTAGCAGCCTACTAGCTGTAGGTAGGCACAGCACAGCTGATCTTGTGACATACAGCAAAGCTGGCACTGCAGGGAAGTACCAGATCTACGGCACATGTCCAAATCAACAGCAATGTCAGCATAGTCCTGACAGAAAGGTCAAACCACAGGGAGAGGTTCAGTAAAATGACAGCCTAAAAGACTGGGGATTAGCAGGACATACAATCAAGTGCATAATAATGAGTTCAGCTGCCTTTTTTATAGGAATTTTACAACTGCAATTGTTGTGTTAATTCTTCTTTCTTCTGGTTCATCTCACTGGACTCTGCATGCTAGGTAGCAGTTGAGCTAGTCTCCTTGCCTTTGAGTATCAAGTGACATATTTCTATATATTTTATTTCAAATTAAAATAATATCTTTGTCTTGCTACCTTTTGCCAACATCAGCTCATCTGTCCAATTCTAGATAAAGCCAGTAAAAAGGCAGGCACCGCACTCTTGCAGGTACAGCTCAAGAGAATTTACATGTATTTCCCATTACTGTCAACTTCTGTCATGTACAGAAGAAACAGTAATCTTGGAGGCATAAAAAAGCAGAAAATTGCAGCAGTAATGTGTGCAATGTGAAAGAGACCTAGTAAGAGTAAGGGAGCTTTCTTACAATTCTTATTCCTTGCTTAAGGAAGTATTTGTGTACTGGTATAAAAAACAGTCAATTGTGTTTGCAGATTAATTCTCTTATGATCTCTTACAACCTGCTACTATTTTTGATTTTAGGATTGGGAAGCTGACAACCTACATTTGTTCCTGAGTTTATAAATAGGAGGTTATATTTTAGTAAAAAAAGAACCTTATTCCTCTTTAAATAATTATTCACATTATTCAGGCTTCATTGTGCCATTTGAAACACTAATTAGCTGTTAAATGCAGTGGCAGAAAATATATTCCATTGAGACAAACAATGTTAATATAAATCACAACAATTAATGACATTACAGGAAGTTTATTTTCTCCGTTACACTGAAGTCTATGTATGGTAATGTCAATGCAAAAATTTAGTGAAATACCTTTTGTAGCAGTCCATATATGCTGTTCCTTTTAGGAGGATTATGGATGTTGAATAAAATTTATATATTTAACTGTATAGATTATAATAAATATGGAACATCACTTAAAAAAACCCCCAAAACAGTAACAAAACAAATCCCGCAAAAGCTGTTGATAACAAGGTGTCAAGAATATGGATTTCTGAATCTGGCCTGTTGACTGAGCCTGGTGATCTTCTTTCACCCATATCTGGAGATTTCTATACCACAACTAGAAATAATATTTTCTGTAACAATTTCCCTTCTCTGCTTGTTTGTGCATGTTTAGGAGGAGGGTTAGAAGAAGCTTCTTACAGATATTCTACTGTATGGATAAATTATTTACAAGTGGATTTCATTTTAATGCTTTAAAGGAGAAATGGTTAATATTTTCCTTCTAATTATTTCATATTCTTAAAAGAGTTGTCTAAAGAATGAAATTTCTTTCCTCAAGAAAATTCTGAAATTTTATTTTATAAAATGGTCCTGAATTTTTACCAAATGTTGAATGAAAATTTCTTTAAAATACTGATTTTAAATATGATGTCATTAGATATTTATTTTAATACTGTTAAAAGCATAAGCAAAATGCTGAAATTAAAAAAATCTAAGAGAAAAGCTCTATTGTGAGGTTTGTTTCAAATGTTACCTTTTCTTCATAGGGTGTTTCCCAGTTTTGGATCCTCTTCTTTTTAGAAGACTCAGTGAGCTTATCTCTTGTTATCCAGAATGTTTTTCTTCATTATCTCCTTTCTCTTCTGTCTCTTTTCTCCACAGTAATTTCCTTGGCTATGGCACAAGCCCTGGGATTGCCCTTCCACATCTGCCTCAAGACTAGGATATTAAGTATGCAAGAGTGTGAACTTATCCATCAAGGACAACTTCCATGGGCTGCCCCAATGACAACTAAAATTCCCTGCTGACACAGTATCAATCAACTCAGCTCTGCACAGTATCCAGTCACATCTCAAATTCCAAACCAGGCTTTATTTTATCCCCAAAATTTGTATGAGAACTCTTCCCTTGAGGGCACTGAGGCTTCAGTCCTGGATTTCACCAGGGCTACCAGTGCAATCACCATTCTTCCACCCTCTGGCCGTGACCCACAGGGAAGTACTTTTGAGATACCTTTTTATGTGAAAGCAGTGGCAGCTGAAATAGAAACAATGAAAGAGGCCACTGTCCAGCACGCTGGTGTTCCACAACAACCCCCTTTCAAATGCAGCAAGATATACCTTGAAGTCTCTGTTCGGTCTACACTGCTGAGCTATATTGGACCAAAAGGGGTAAAGCGAGATTCTACACAAATTGTGGACATTGCAGAAATGTCATCATCTCCTCATGGAACTGCTCCAGGCCACTTATTTCACATATAGATGGTCACTGGTTGACTGCATATTTTAGACAACTGCCTGTTATAATTACTTGTGGGAAATCTTAAGTCTTTTCTGACTAACCTTTTCTTAACTTTATATTCATATAGGCATCCAGCAATGCTAACAGAAAGAAAAAAACCCAACCTAATTCCTTTTGCTATGACTTCCCCCTTTCTATAAATTAGTTCCCATATTACATTCTTCATAGTGCAAGAATGATGCCTGCCATTTCCCCCAAATTTAATTCTCTATAGAAACACAGGAAAAAGGTGGAGAGGAGGAGGAAATAAACGGCTACTTATAACTGAAACTACAGACCTCCTTCCTTCCTTCAGGAGTGTTCAGCTGTGTGAAGTTTATCACAGAACCCACTGATCAAATACCAGGAGGCTCCTTAGGTAATAGTTAAGGATTAAACAGATAATCTCATTCACATCCTTCTTACGGATTTTGATGTCTAAGACTGACACTGTTCTTCATCAAGGACCTCCTAGAGATCTATAAACCTCACAGACCATACTCCCATTTGAGCTCAGTTTTCCCTTTGAAATCTTTTCCTTAGCCCTGGCACACCCAGAGTGTGTGGCAACATGGATCTATTCAGGCTCACTTTAATTACTCAATCCTCCCTTTCTTGATAGGAAAACTATTAAACTTTTTGCAATCACTAAAACTGTATTTCAAAGAACAGAACTGTACAAACAGAAAGACTCATATTTGAGCCTAATATATTGATCACCCATCTGTGTAACCTGTACCTTTCACAATTACAGTCCTTATTCCCTATTTCAGAAATCACCAACAGGACAGTGATTTTAGTAGAAGTTATGATGTAAAATTCTACACATTGAAAAAACATTTGGGCTTTCAAACTATGTTTATGAGTTGCACTTCTATGAGACACTGAGAATCACTTTTCCTCTAGCTAAATGAACCAGGAGGTTCCAAGGTCCTTCTGAGACTTTGATCTCATGATATTTTGTATTTCTGAGTCATGATTTGCTTCTTAAAAACACTTGCTGCTATCATTAAATCAGTTTAGGTTTTGCTTTGAAATACATCACTATTGAATAAAATATAGGCTGTTTATTTCTTTTAATTTACAAGAAAAAATTGTAAATGAACAGTCATATTATTTTCTCTTTCTACTGTGTTCTACTAATGTAAATAAAGACCAAAAGAAAGAAATATTTCAATAATATTGCATTTTGGTTTTTAAAGTAACCCTATGAAGACAGTAAATTTTAAGAGTGGTCAAAAATAATCTTTTCTTATGCAAAGCTAATCTCAGTTTGTTTCGAAATTGCTTTCTACAAAAGACATCAAAATCTATCCATGACTAATATGTGAAGCATTGCAGTCAGATTCCAGACTGAATCATGACCACTGTTCCTTGATTTTTTATGGAACAATAAAGATCACTTTCTAAGGGTAAAGAGAAAAAAACACCCACTTGCTAATGAAAATTATTGTATATGGGTTATGCCAGAGCTCAGCTAAAGCCATGTGCAAGTCTGCCTCAGGAAGAAGGGATCAGAAGGGGATAGCCTCCAGATACTCTGTTGTGGCCCCACTGTTGTGTGTGAACTCAGAATCACACGAGGTGATAGAGACTATAGCTCTAAATCCTCCTCCCAAAATAAAAATGATGGAGTTTCTTAGCCTCAACCCTGGTGTTTCTTCACTCTGTATTCCTTAAATCACAAAATGTATTATTTTAAGCATTGCTAAGGGTCACACAGTTCTGCATCTGAATTCACCTGAACAAATTTTATATGCATTAAAATAGCAATTGTAAAAGTTACTATTTCTCATTATTAGAAATGTTACCTGAATAGCAGCTAATCAGTATTAAGAAATGAAATCATAGCTTTAACTTATTTTTGTTTCTCTAGTTTGAAAATTAATCCCACTAGTTTTCATGTCCGTATTTCTAATAAATAAGGAAACATTAGTTAATGTATATGACCTCCATTATAACTTTTGAGATAAGAGCAGTCTTTTGTAAAATATAGGGAATGGCAGGGAGATGACATAAACATCACCATAACCAGGAATTGCCCTTAACTTTGTAGATTTAAACTACCTACATTTGAAATATTAAAAGGAAGTAATTTATAAATTATGCATCTTGTAAATCATTTAACATCCAGAGAATTTAAGAAGAGATGAAATTTAATTGTTGTCAGTGTCTATTCTAGATACCATTATATCAATGGGAGTCAGTTTATTAGTTCCAGCAGATTTTGCATCAATCCCTGAACTACTCTAAACAATCAGAAATTCAAATTTTATCCTAATGGTTCCCTTAATACTTTGCTTATGATCAATGTTTATTTTAAACTTCACAAATGAGATTAAAGCTTCACTTTAACTGATAAATGCCATAGGACTAACTGAACCTTGACTACGAATTTGCTACAAGTGTTTTGTTGAAACACAGAAAGTAGTAACAACAAAATTCTTCATCATTACTTGAGCAGTCACTATGATTGAGTGACAAAATGAAGTCAATTGTTTTGCATCAGTAAGTCACCTAACAAATAGAAACGTGCAGGGTATTCAATATACTGTCTTCCTACAACATGAGATTTACAGAAACACCTGCTTAAGTAATTTTATGGTGATTCACTTGGGCAAACAAAAACTCAGAATAAAGACTAACAGGCTGTCAAATATATTTTTCCTTTGCTTTAACATTTGCTGTCTTTTATTCCCCTGGAAAACAATATGTGAAAAATCAATAAACGTGAATTTATTCTTCTGGCTAAACAATGACAAAGTTGATTTCTTAGTTTGACATAATGAATTAATTAACTAATTATCTCAAGCGGGGGATTAGAATGAAAAGACTTGGCCTCAAGCATACTTCACACTTTTGTTTTAAATCCTTGAAGTACCTGTACATAATATTGACATGTTAGCTATAGCTTGAGGAATAATGAAAATTTCAGAGGAAAGGATTACAGTTTCCCATTCAGAGGCTGTCAGGAAAGAGTTAATTAGTACCCTCTCTCTCAAGATAGGAATTTGTAAGAATACCTATGAACTTATGCAAAATTAATTGAATTGTGGTATGCTACATACAAGATCTGCTTTATTGAAATGGAGTTAATTTGGGCATGAAGCTCTTAAAAGGATTTTGAATTGACAGCTGCAGTCCTACATATTTTCCATCGAAACTCATTTTTTGATGGAAAGCGGTCAGGAAGACTGCTTTCTATAGAAAAGTTAAATTTTTAATAAAAGGCCAGTTTTATAAAATCTGAAAACCTAAAATGAGGGTTATAACTATGTAGAACAAGAGGCAAAAGCTGTCCAGAGAGCCTTGGCTACAGAACTGAATGACAGTTTGTAACACAGGTACAATGGTTTCCATGGAGCACTGTGTTAATCAGTCATATGTCATGTGTTTCTGCAGTGCACAGTATATTAGACACCCAGTCTCAAATGTGTCTGTTTTATCCTGAAACCACAATCAGAAGTGATTCCAGTCATTATTTTCAGATGGGAAACTGAGGCAGAGAGGAATTGACTCAGACATCACAGAAGGCTGCACAGATTTTGAAACTGAATGTTGCCTAATTCAGCAATAGTCCTAACACCTGAGTATCAGTTACATTGCATTGCAAGTTGTGAGTGTTCTGTAATACCATCCTTAAGGACATTTTTACACGGAGGAAGATTTTTCCAGTTCCTGTATTATGTGCCTAATTTCAGCACTAATGTGCTTTATAAAGCTGGACAAATAATTGTTTTCTCCCAGTCTCATTTTCCCTTACCATCAAATACAGGTTAATGATTCTTGCCTGTCTTTGTGATGTCTTTTCAGAACTATGTTCTATTACTGCTAATAAATACTGATTGTTTCTTTTAAAGTAATTCAAGAATAGCTTTAAATTCATGGATTTCATAAGGAAAAAATCTGGGGTTTTGGTTTTTTGGGGGTTTTTTTAATCCCTTGCTGTCCCCATAGATGTCACATATTTTACTGACTTGTATTTATTTGCAATACAATATCACGTAGCTTGGCAACTGCTAGCAGAATCTAGTTCAAGAACTCTTAAAAGCTTACGCTGTTGGATAATTGTGTGATAAATAATATTAGCACAAAAGAACTATAATAAAGTGAAAGGGACCTTCCTTAGCTTTGAGAGGGGCAGGGATGTATTGATCAACTGGTCACCTGTGTGATGCAGATCAATGTTATCCAAGCATGCAGTGAATTATGTATTATTTATTGGTAAGGATAGGAAAATACATAAAAGGCGTTCATTAAGCAGTTATTTTGGAGGGAGATTTTTCCCATGGTTAACTAGGGGAATGACTTAGCTACCCCATAAAGAAAAATGGGAAGACCTTGTTTGTTTAGCCTAGCCAAATGAAAGCTGACAAAACATTATTGAGGTAAAAGTTAAAGAATAACCTAAGTACACAATTAGATAGATACTGTAATAATATGCAGAAACATACTGATAATGAATAAATTGAATTTAACTTCTAACCCCTATGAGGTAAAATTCATGACACATTTTTATGCTCTGTGGCACAGGTCTTGTTCCACTTTCTGAGATCATCTAGGAGTTTTATTTGGCAAATATCCTATCACTGCAAGAACTCTGCATATTGGCAACATCCATGTTATTTTGTCTCTTCTTCCTACAGTGCATTAGAGTTATGAATTTTGATTTTTTACTACATGTCATAGGTTCATTGCAAAAAGTTAATTTAGTCTGTATTCTGCAGACCCTTCTAGTCTATACTTCTATTACATGCAGTTACATTATTTTGGATGGTATGGTATTATCCGGTACTGTCTTCCTGGTTGTGGAAAACTAACCTAATAACTTCCTTTAAAGATTTCCAAACTTGCTCCAGATTGTAGCTGTCTGTAAGTGTGTCACCCTGGAAATGAAATCACAATGCTTTCTCCTATCTGGCATTTGATGCTAATAAATAGTAAACAAAACCCACAATGTCTTTCAATGCATTTTTTTTTTAATTTATAAAGGTTAAAATGGGAACAAATACAACCAACTGAATTACTGTAGTTACTCAGCTGAGTTACTACAGCTACTAGCAATTTTGCTTCATCTTTTAGCTGGATCACTGTCTTGTAATGACAAAGTTAAAACTGTCTTTCCTCACAAAGACAACAAAACCAGCTTTTTCTCCTCTGAGCAAGTAATGAGTTTGAACTCAGGTCTTATATATATGTATTTCAAATGTTTATTTCTGAAATGCACAATGGGAGAAGTTAGTGAAAACAGCATTTGGGGAATGGAGGATCATGACTGTAGAAACGAGGTACCTGACAGAATCCTTGCAGCCCCCACAGGCTAAGATCTTTTGCATAGCCCTGCTGTTGTCTTCAGAGGCAGATGATCCATCACCTCCTCAGCAGGAGGTATGGGAAATAAGAAACTATAGGAGAGGAAAAGAACAGTAATAATGATAATAACAGGAATAGCAACAGCAAAAAGCAATAAAAGTGAGTATTCGCAAGTCAGGGATAAGGTGTTCTATCTCAATCTTGCTGAGTTTGCAAGCCTTGCAAGGCTGTATTTTGACACATGCTGAGATTCAAACCATTCATCAGACAAAGGATAGGGAAACAGTGCCTGATATGACTTTCTGCAAGACCTTTTCACAGATCCCAGTGGTAAATTGAATTTATATGCTAATTTAAAAAAGAACTAAACAAAAAAACCAAACAGAACTCAAAACTTCAAAAACAGTATTAATGCTAGAGAGATGAAGGTGGATAATTTTTTATCCATGTCTGATGGTTTCTATTCCCAGTTTCTTCAAGATGCTATGGTCTCACCAGTACACACTTGCAGAAGGAACAGACTTGCATTCTATTTTATGCTCTGAATTTGGCAGATCATGATTAGCTCTACAGAATCCACCCTGGTTTTATCTTCTATGTTAATATATCATAAAGCAGTAGCACAGCAACCAGACAAGCACAGCAACATTCCCTCTGCCTGAGAATATAAGAAAGTGGAATTGAGGTCAAAGTAGGAAGAAGAAGAAGAGTGAGTTCTGTCTTTCCTGAATGGTTCCAAGATACCTCAAGGAAATATGTTGCTTAGTGTTTCTCAGTTCATTTGCTTCTGTTCTGTGACTACTTCATGGATAATGAAAGTCCTAAGGAAGGAACCTTAAAATTACTATTTGGAGTTAGGTTTCCTTTGCTTAGCTGATGAAATTGTTCAGCAGCTTATCCAGAGTGCTATGATGTTTTGAATTCCACAGGCATTTCAGCAATTACTGGCAGTTTTACTCTTGCTGAACTACTCCCTCCAGTGAAATGATAATGAACTGAAGTTCACAGATTATTGTTCCAAGGTTTACAGCTTGGGCCAGGGGATAAATGATTCTTTGCAGATGTACAGTCATGTGACAGTTTTCTATGGTATTTGAAGATGTGTAAATTCATGCTAATTACTAACCAAAAGCAAAACCAAAACCAAAAGCACTAACAGTCAGTAATGGTGTCTAGGAGGATTTGCCTTTGATATTAAAATTTGTTTGTGTATGTGTCATAGGATTGGAAGAAACTTCATACATCCTCTAGCCCATCCTCCAGACCAACATATACATAAATTATTTCAAGTGACCTGGCTGTAAAAAATTTGATGATGAAGATCCCAAAATGTCAAGGAAGCCTGACCCAGAGCTTACCCAAAGATGTTACAGAATATTCGTGTGAAGAGCTCTTGGATTAATTCCTGTAACCTAGTATTTTTACTATACTGATCAGAGAAAAATATCTTGGTACCATTTTGCTGCTAACTTTAAATGAGAACAATTTCAAGAGTATTTATTCATGAGATATTGTTACAGCTTGTATTGGGTTTGTGTGGCAAGGTTTTGTTAGTGGAGGGGCTGCAGCGCTGGCTTTTGTGAGAAGGTGCTAGAAGCTTTCCCCATGTCTGACAGAGCCAATGCCAGTCAGCCACAAGATGGACCTGCTGCTGGCCAAGGTGGGTCCGCCATCAGTGACAGTGTTAGATCCTCTGGGATAACAGATTTAAGAAGAGGAGAAAAACAACCTGCACAACAGAAACTGCAGCCGGAGAGAGGAGTTAGAATATGTGAGAGAAACAGCCCTGAAAACACCAAGGTCAGTGAAGAAGGAGGGGGAGGAGGTGCTCCAGGCACTGGAGTAGAGATTCCGCTGCAGCTCATGGGGAAGACCATAGTAAGGCAGGCTCTCCCCCTGCAGCCCATGGAGGTCCACGGTGGAGCAGATATCCACCTGCAGCCCATGGAGGACCCCACACTGGAGCAGGTGGATGCCCGAAGGAGGCTGTGACCCTGTGGGAAGCCTGTGCTGGAGCAGGCTCCTAGCGGGACCTGTGGATATGTGGAGAGAGGAGCCCATGGAGCAGGTTTTCTGGCAGGACTTGTGAGCCCATGGGGGACCCACGCTGGAGCAGTCTGTGCCTGAAGGACTGCAGCTGTGGAAGGGACCCATGCTGGAGCAGTTTGTGAAGAACTGTAACCTGTGGGAAGGACTCACCTTGGAGAAGTTCATGGAGAACAGTCTTCTGTGGAAGGGACTCCACGCCAGAGCAGGGGAAGAGTGTGATGAGTCCTGCCCGCGAGGAGGAAGGAGTGGCAGAGACAATGTGTGATGAACTGACAGCATTCCCTGTCCGCCTGCACCACTTGTGGGGAGGATGTAGAGAAAATTTGGAGTAAAGTTAAGCCTGGGAAGAAGGGAGGGGTGGGGGGAATGTGTTTTAAGATTTGGTTTTATTTCTTATTATCTTACTCTGATTTTATTGGTAATAAATTTAATTAATTTTCCCCAAATCAAGTCTGGTTTGCCTGTGATGGTAATTGTCAAGTGATCTCTCCCTGTCCTTATCTTGACCCACAAGTTTTTTGTTATATTTTCTCTCCCCTGTGCAGCTGAGAGGGGGAGTGACAGAGTGGGTTTTGGGCACCTGGTGTCTAGCCAGGGTCAACTCACCACACAGCTTTACTGAAATATGAAAGTTACAGATAGTTTCAACTCTTACAAAAAGTTTCATCCCATCCTTAAAATAGATTTGGCATAGCTGAGGAAACAATCTTGTTATGATCCTACACAAAGACATATTGAAACTGGGAGAAACACTGGCAATTCAGAAAGAATTGGAGCACAACCCATCAATCAGTGGATGGAAAACACAGGATAGGAGCACATAGACTGCAAAAATGACCCAAAGAACCTCACGTACTCACAACATTGTTTGACAAACATTGATAAAGAATAGTCTTTGACTTTCATAAAGAAAAAGAAATGTACCTTTTTGGTTACCGCAGACCACTCTGTAGTTCTGCAGAATTTTTATTTCTCTTTGGAACTGCAAGTCAAGAGGTTATTAAAAAATTGAAAAGTTAAAAGACATTTTCTTTCTCATTGGGCATTTCAGAAGACATATTCAGTACCAGCAAGTCACAGTTGACTGCTTTGGCTGTTTTTGTGATGTGGTGTGATTTCAAACATATTATTTCCAACATCTAGCATCCACAATGAAAGGGAGTGGCTGAGAGACCAGAAGAAATTACTGAGAAAAAATGATAATGAAAGGACTCCACGTATGAGACACGCTAGTGACATATCTACAGGCTAAGGCCAGTTCAGAAGACTAGGTGAACTGCTGGAAGAATATTGCTGCCAACCTTAAGGACTCTTGCTGAAAGGACAAGTAGACAGATACAACCCTCAACTCTCTTTTTTTACTGTCTGAATAACACTAGACAATTCCCCACATTCAGTCTCTGAGAAAATCCTAATAAAACTGAATGAGAGAAATATGAAAGAACAGATGTTGCTACTGAGCCTTTTTCTGCACAGACAGCCTACATACTTGACACCAGCAAATTTTGCCTGTATGAAAGAAACAAGAAATTTAATTTAGGTCTGAGACTAGCTGAATTTCAATGTACAGTCTTGGACTAACATTGCTTCAAGAATCAACTTCATAATTGTAACTAATTTTTTGAGAGGGTGGTCCCAAAGACTAATAAAAGCTTCATAAATGTAATAGGTCAGATAAATAACTCATCAAAACAAAAGACAAATAGCCTGGGTAAGTAGCAAAGTTGTTTGGTTTTGATTCACAATGGAGAGGTAGTTTACAGTAAGCAGCTGAAAGATACAAGGATATAAGAGAAATTATAACAGGGTGGCACTAGGAATAACAATTATTTTTCCTTATGACAGTAAAATTCCATTGTCAACACTGAAGAAAGTGACTTTTCTATGATTATGTCTCATTACTCTGAAAAGCAAAATAAATCAGGTTACACCAGGTGTCATTCTGCAGCAGCTGGGATACTTTAGGTACCTATGATACCTACCCTTACACTTACATGAAGTCTAGCTGTGCTCCACTGCAGACAGTGGAAACCCACTTGAAACAATATAGAAGTAATTGTCTTTAAAATATCTCCAGACATTTTCAAGAAGTTGAAATAAAATTACATCCTTAATCAAATTACTCCTGATGTTAACATATGTTCCGAAGTAAAAATTTCTGTTACCCATATCCATCCCCTCCAAATGCACTTATTTTGACCATTGCTGGGGGCTGAGACTCTTATACAGGAGTAATCAGTTCTATTTTTGCTTGATACCCCTTCTAAAGAAAAAGTCTTGTGATTTATTCATAGCAAAGTAAGCCTATTAAAGTGTCAAAGGTTGAGAAATGAGAAATACTGGTACACTCATCAAAATGTTTTTAGTTGGGACATGTTGTATTATGGTTTAAAAAGAGATTAATTGAAAGGGATTATTTATAGTGACTGTTTTCAGATACCCTGATTGTAATTTAACTTGCTTGTATAGGGTGTTTTTGGGATGGGAAGCTGATTAATAAGCACAGCTGTCTTGGTGGTAACATGCAGTTTCTTTTAAAAATCATTACTGTATTTATATTTGGTACCATCACTATTGACAGTGATTAGGAAAAGAATTTAATGTATCTATGATTAAAATAAAATTGATAAGACATTTTTATGTAGTGCACATGGACATTATTTTTAGCTTAGTGGTTTATGGAATTGTGTTAGTGTTTGCTGATATTACAAAGTGGAAAGTAGCTCTGAATGTTCAACAGTAGAATAGTTCTCTGTTAGAGAACTGTCTATCTGCTTTCCTTTATACCAGAGACTAGAAAAACACTTGTATTTGCTATGTTTGTATCTCTGTGATAGTAATATTTGCCATAAGGGATTCTGTAAAAAATTTTCAACAGGAATTTAATTTGTGAGTGATAAGTATACAATATGAAGTGTCAGATCAACCTTAACCTTTCTTGCAGGTGAAGGATTTACTGCCGTGAAAAGTTTGGTGAAATTGACTGCTGAATTTATATGGAAAGGGTTTGCATACTCTTGGCCTTCCTTTCATTAGTACTTTTTGTCCAAAGCTATACAGGGCTTTGGCATTACAGGCAAATTGAAAGGGGTTTTTAATTTTTATTTGTTTTTTAAATCAACAGCATGCTGAGTCAGAAAGCTCAGATACTTAAGAGAGGTAACCAGTATTCTTTGGGTAAGAATGGCCATTTATTCATGTTTTCTTTCTAATTATGAACTGTCATGGGTTTGTTACTTCTAATTGCTGTACTTTGCCCAGCTTTATAAAACCAT
This sequence comes from Pandion haliaetus, assembly GCA_013401275.1. NCBI lineage: Eukaryota > Metazoa > Chordata > Aves > Accipitriformes > Pandionidae > Pandion > Pandion haliaetus. The sequence goes on along the minus strand of VYZV01003881.1, from coordinate 59,351 downwards.
CCAATTAAATCCATTACTCCTTGCTCCCCACAACTCTATAAACTCAAAAGAGTTCTTATGAATCCAATGAAAAGCAATGCTGGATAAAACATCAAACCAAAATTTATGGGAGATAATGAATTAGATTCAATACCCTATCGTTTGCTTGGCTGCCTTAATCTTGTGAAAACTGATTGTTAAGAAAAAAAGTTCTTTTTAAACATCATGCTGGTTTTTTTCAGATATTGTGTCCTAGCATGCCAGGAACAATTCCAGCACAGTCATACACCTTGTATTGTGATCATACACAAAACTTGATTAATTTCTGCTATTTTTTGCTGGATTGAAGTCCTTCTCCAACTGAAGTCAATAACAAAGATGATTTTGGCTTCCAGAAGAGCCAAGCATTTGTCCTTGGATCTAGTACATGGAATGCAGGGACTGTCTTTCCTCTGAACTATTGTTATATTCCAACATGGTGTTAAGCAGCCCAGACCTGTTTCAGAAACTATTTTTCACATTAGATCTCTATGCAAGATCTTAACTATTAAATAGCCTCTGGCAGGTCCATAATGATGGGGTATTACCACTATAGGCAGATTGAACTAGAACTCAGGCAGTTACGTTCTTGTGTCTTGCACAACTCCGCAGTGCTGTGCACCTCCTGTCCTGAGCTGCAGCTTAGTGTCTGTTTACAAGCCTTGCTGACAACACCAGCAACTGAAATTGCCCTTATTTTCATCAGCTGCCTATGTATGAAGTTTACTTCACAAATACATAGGCAAGAAAGACTCTGCTTTGTAGACTAAGAATAGTAACTTGACTGTAATTAAAGTATAATTTCAGATCTACTGGCTGCATGAGGTAAACGTTGGCCCTTCAGAACCAAGCTTCTGTTTCTACATCTAAAGAAAGAGGTATTTTCCTTTATTAAACCCAGACTGTCAGATATCAGAAGGGAATTGTGCGACACAAATATTATCCTGTCAAAGCATATAATGGAGCCCATAACACTCATGTTTTTTTGCTCTTCCCTGAATTCCTAAGGTCCCTAATGATACCCCTTGGGAATAGAAACCACAGGTCCTTTCGTTATCCCTGACAAGAAACCGTTCAGTAACTCTAATTTTATCTGCGTCTGTGGCGATCTGTAGCACGCTTTCAGGAAGCAATGCAGAATCTCAAATTTCATTAAGAGCACAGGTCGCTTTTTGTTTTCTCAAGCTAATCTCAGTATCTACTTTACAAAAAAAAGAAAAAAAATGAGTTAGAAATAAATACTGATTTTGATGCACAGCTCCTTATCCCAAGGATTTTCAGAAACATTCTTCGAAGTTATCTTGAAAGACAATATAAAGTAACAGTTCAGTGCTAGTCTTTGTTATGCCATCTGTGGTTCACACAGCAGTCAAATATGAGCCAGTGAATAAAACTGATTGTTCCTCTTACCTCTGAGTTACCTTTGTGGGTTCCATCAAAATATGGGAACAACCCAAGAAAATATGTTCTGAAGTAGACACATAGAAATTATTTTCTATTTTGTAATCAAAGGAGCAACTGAGAACTCAGCTGAAGTTAACAAAGTAACAACAGAACATAAATGTTCAGAAAAATGAGACGTCACTCTACTTTCCTCAAGAAAAAAAAAAAGGGAAGTGAAAGTGTTATCACCAGTAGCTGTAATGGTTTCTTTGAACAATAAAAAAATCTGAAAACAAAAACTGTCCAGACCTCTTGTTCTGAGGCCACCATGATAATAATTTGCCACTGGATTTAAAGTTTATATTTGCTGAGATGGATTCAGGGCTGCTATTTGATCATGCTTAGTGCTGGTGAACAAAGGACAGTTCCATTCAGTAATATATATTATGCATAAATACAGTCATTCATATGAATGTTTTTTGCTGAAGCTGAGAAAATCTCTAAGCAGCATTGACTTAAAAAAAAACTATATTAGATAGAATAGAGAATGGAAACCAAGTCCTCTAAAACAAACAAACAACAATTTGACAAGATTGTAACACAATCCACCCAAACTGAGTGATAAAATGGCGATAGCAATTAAGAATCAATTTTAAAGAGAAAGAGAGTAAACAATAGATGTCACCAACCATAGATATCTAGGATGAGATACAGCATTCACAAAACTGGTAAGGAACCCTACCAGGTCAGGCTGTTTGCCATTCTAAGTGTATTTCTGGAATTACCTCACAAACTGTGCAAATCTTAGGAAAGCCATTGCATGAGGTGAAGATGGTATATTACCAAAGTGCATTAAAATAAAAGAGTATTCAACTAATACATTTTTTCTAAGCATTTCTGTACCATAATTGCAATAAATGAATGAAAATAT